>VWZY01012785.1:136075-189703 GCA_013399075.1 Chloroceryle aenea | reverse complement strand
TGGATACGATTCTGCCTACTGCCCTCACGTAGGCATTAGCCTGGTTTCGTTAGCTTGGGCAAGCTGAGGTCCTTGGAGGAGAAGTGGAAAGAGCTGCTGTTGTTAAGGAAAACTCCTGTGAGTTTGTAGGGCAGCAAAACTCCTATGACAGGTACATCTGAGGCTTGGGGTGGATGCTGTGACAGAGCCTATTAAGGGTCCAAACAGTGCAACCAGAGAAGGGCAGGTTCCCATCCTCACTTAACAGGATGGAGACTGTGCAGCTAAGGTCAGGGTTCATGCCACCTAACTTTAGCCCACTGAGTGCTCATCATCCAGCTTATTCCTAGAAAAGAGAGAGCCTGAATCCACCAGCCACCCCAGACCAGGATGAACTGACGTCCAGAGGAGGTGTCAGATGTCCCCCTTCTCCTATTCCAAGTGTCCCTTACTGGGTTCTTAACCCGGAAAGCAGTGACACCAGCCTGCAAACTGAAAAAAAAAAACAGCTCCTTTTTTAATTCTAAAATTCCACCCAAACCTGCAATCCCTTCTCCCCTCTCTCTCAGTCTGGGGCAGATCTCTTTACAGCATGAACCCACTCACTGGTGTTGCAATATTGCTGGGAGCTTTCTCCTCAGCTACTGCAGCACTCAGCAAGCTGCACTTGACTCCTTAGGGAGCAAAGGGGCAATCTGCAGAATAAGGGCAACATAATCCAGTGTCAGCAGCTGCTCACTGGCACATTATTTTACCCCCTGATTGCCAAAACAGGAGGAATTCCAGTATAATAAACAAGTCTGTCACCTCTGGCAGCAATCATCCCAGTTCTAAGAGCATTTTGCTAGCATATATCCACGGTATAAAAGTAGTAAGTATAATAGCATAAATAATTTACATATAACAGAAATATGTATTGTACATGTCATGAGGAGGAAAGCCTGAAAATCCACCTAATTCCCTAATGGAGCAAATACTCCAATGCAATTAAAGGTGTAATTAAGTAAACCCCTTATTTTCATGTCCTCATTGTCATCATCTCCATCACCAACCCCTTGCAGTTAAAAGTGTTAATTTTCCACTTTCTTACCTTTTCACGCCTGTCACATCACCAGTTCTTCTCTGCTCCCTTTTCTTCCTCTTTTGATTCCACCATGCCTCCAGGCCATCAAGTTCTTTTGTCTTGCTGCACATCTGTCCAGCTGCAAATGGAGAGAGAGGAGTGCAAGGGTTGTTTTCTTTCTCTTTTTTGCACTAGACATGCACTAGGAAGAGAGCCTGGTCTCTTTTCCCTCTCCTATCACTCAGAACACCCATGAATTTTCCTCTTCCATCTTTCCCAGTCAGTATCCCACTCCCTGTTGTCTTAATTGGTGCCTTAATTGGTGTAACTCAGTATCAGCCAAGAGAGGTTGTGCACGCAATAAAGGAGTTTTGAAGATGCTGGAGGTGGTATGCAAGAGGAAGAGGGGGCTTTTCCTGCTGTACCCACAGTATCTTGACTAAGTTTAGTCTCATTTAATCATAATCTATAAGCCTGTGGATAACATTTAACAGACCATCCCCTCCATGCCATGTTCTCAGAGCTGGCATCCTGCACCCAGGCACGAACTAGTCGACAAGACACAGATGGATGCTGTTGAAATTGGGTATTGCAGAATGAGGTAGGAACTGGAATTCCCATTTCAAGGGCAATTCTGACAGTCCAGGCAACATCCACTCTGTTCTGAAATGCACTGTGAACAAAACCATGGAATCTCAGAATGCTGCCTCATTCTCAAAGACGACAGGATGAAAACTGAATACGCAGCTCTGGGAGTTAATGCCACTCTTACACAGAGCTGGAGTGGTTCTTCCATGTGTCCCTGCAGAGACTCTTTTCCAGGGCAGACCTAAAGTGATGTAGAACTGTTCTCTGGCCTTTTTCTTATGACTTAGAAAGCAAAAGCTACAATCAGGACATCCCTGAATATCCTAGAGTGGCTGTTCCGCTGTCCTCCTAAATCTTTATCTCTGGCCATTAAATCCTTACTAATACAAGACCACTGGGCAGCATATTTTAGGATCCTTGCCTAGATGATGAAAAAAGAATCTGTAGAGCATCTAATTCATCAAGTCTGGATGTCATACATGGATGTCATACATGTCATTAATGTCAACTTCTGTTTTCTCCCCCTTTTCTTTCCTCAGAAGGCACAAAGGAGAAATAGTAGACACTGAGGGCTATTTTTTTTTTGCTCAGAATAAAAAAGTCCTAGTGCAAGAACAGCCCTGAATGGCTCACAGAGCGATGACCATTGGATAACTTGTTTGGAAATTCCAGCAAACGATCCTGGCAAAATAGTTTCGGAAAATAAGAAGGAAGGGCACAGGATGCAACGTCATGATGTATCCCTCTGTAAAACAGCCTTGAAAGGCTGGGAAAGCATTGGCATGACCCTCCTGCTGAAAAGACAATAGCAGGGAGGGCTTGGCATGATCTTCCCTGGAAAAACATGGAAACTAGACATGAGAGAAAAAGCTTCTGGCAGCACCATGTTTTCCCTCAGCCGCCAAGAGCTAACGGTATTTGGAAAGCACCACAGCAAAATATATTAAAAAAAATATAGAAATTCAAAGAAGGAGAAAGTGGTAGGGTTTTTTTCCCCCTTGTTTTAAAAAAAAGAGCAAGGAACAGATTGTTATGGCTTCTTCTAGAGCCAAGTCAAGGGAAAGCAGTTAATGGTCTGTTACTATCACTGTCCAACTCCTGATGAATCGCCTCTGAAGGTGTCAGGCTCCCATTATGTTCTGTGCTGCACAAACACTGAATTAGCAAAGAACGGTGCTGGTAGTGAAGGAGCAAAGACCAGGCTGGTTAATCATCAAATTGTAGAAACATGGAATGATTTGGGTTGTATGGGACCTTTAAAGGTCACCTAGTCCAAAGTTCCCTTTACTTTACAGAGACATCTGCAGCCAGAGCAGGGTGCTCAGAGCCCCGGCACCTCCCCTGCAATGGGGACAGGGATGGGGCAGCCTGGGCCAGCCTCTCACCACCCTCAGCACCAACAATTTCTTCCTTCTGCCTAGTCTAAATGTCTCTCTTGTAGTTTAAAATCACCAACAGAGCCTTCTCTTCTCCATGTGAAATAACCCCAGCAGAGGGGTTCCAGCCCTCCCAGCATTGCTGGGGCTCCTCTGGCCCTGCTCCCCTAGGTCCCTGGCTCTGCTGTGCTGAGGACTCCAGAGCTGCCCCAGCACTGCAGGGGGGGTCTCCCCAGAGCCCTGGGAGCAGAGGGGCAGGATCTTGAGTCCCTCACTCAACCTCAGCATTGGTCAGACAGGGACAAAGCCTGAAGCAGAATTTTTGCTCATTTTCCCCAAATGAAGATGAGGTGAATTTGGTAATGAATTTTAGATTACCTGCTCTTGCACAGGAGATCACAGGATGACACAAAGTCCTTGCACAGCCTTGGTCCTGTGAAGCCAAACCCCAAGAAATGCAAGCCCTATCCAAACAATGACACAGNGTGCAACCCCTGCAGGGACAGGGCCATCTGCAACCAGAGCAGGGTGCTCAGAGCCCCGGCCACCTCCCCTGCAATGGGGACAGGGATGGGGCAGCCTGAGCCAGCCTCTCACCACCCTCAGCACCAACAATTTCTTCCTTCTGCCTAGTCTAAATGTCTCTCTTGTAGTTTAAAATCACCAACAGAGCCTTCTCTTCTCCATGTGAAATAACCCCAGCAGAGGGGTTCCAGCCCTCCCAGCATTGCTGGGGCTCCTCTGGCCCTGCTCCCCTAGGTCCCTGGCTCTGCTGTGCTGAGGACTCCAGAGCTGCCCCCGCACTGGAGGGGGGGTCTCCCCAGAGCCCTGGGAGCAGAGGGGCAGGATCTTGAGTCCCTCACTCAACCTCAGCATTGGTCAGACAGGGACAAAGCCTGAAGCAGAATTTTTGCTCATTTTCCCCAAATGAAGATGAGGTGAATTTGGTAATGAATTTTAGATTACTTGCTCTTGCACAGGAGATCACAGGATGACACAAAGTCTTTGCACAGCCTTGGTCCTGTGAAGCCAAACCCCAAGAAATGCAAGCCCTATCCAAACAATGACACAGAGAGGAGGAGAATGAGACAGAAATGTTTTTCCTGCAAGTGACCTCAAGCTTAGGTCAGCCCCTCCTCGAAATCCATGGAAACTTTTTTTTACAAACTTTAAGATTGTTGAGTTTCTTCTAAGTCCTGAAGTTGAAACAGTGTGGTAAAAAGAATTCTTTACCTTCTTGTGCAATAATTCTGACACTTATAGAGGGGTTCCCATATCTTAATCTCTTGTTATCTGAGGTCCATCTAGCCCCACTGCAGTGCAGACAGAGTTGCTCTCACGTTCCTTCATCTTTAATCTTCCAGGAAGCTGTGTCTGGTGCCTGGGTCACAGAGCAGGCTGTGCACATGTCTGAAGCTAGGGACACATCACGCAGTGGGATCAGGGATTAAGAGATCATTTCTCTAACACTGAGATCCTTCCCTCCCCATGCCTTCGGGGCATCCAGAGGAGATCATCAAGCTAAGTAGAAAAGATAGGGAGGAGTTAAGTTTCATACCCTCCTTAAAATGTAGGCTGATAATTCCAGTTCCCTAACAGAAGACTGACAGCTTTGTTATCCTCTCATATTAGTCTATTGTGATCATAACTCCCTAGGGGTTTTTTATGGCAACAACAGTATTAAAATACTTAGAGAAGTCACATATATCTCATCTACTACTTCTTTGAGTCTGGTAGTCCATTTGTTTGTCATCTCACTGGGGCAATTTAGCATTCTTGATATGTCTTTATATGTCATTAGTCATTATGATCTTGACATTATCTGCCTGCTGTAAGTAGTTTATGTACACATAACTTACAATAGACAGGTGTAGGCCAGGGAGGCACTTTTTACAAGGGCTTGTAGTGATGGGATGAGGGGTGATGGCTTCCAGTTGAATAGGGGAGATTGAGATTTGAAATTAAGAAGTTCTTCATTATCAGGGTGGTGAGGCACTGGAACAGGTTGCCCAGAAATGTTGTGGATGTCCCATCCACAGATGTGTTCAAATTCAGGTTGTATGGGGCTTTGAGCAACCTGGTCTAGTGGAAGGTGTCCCTGGCCATGTCAAGGGGATGGAATTAGATGATCTTTAAGATCCCTTCCAACTGAAACCATTCTAGGATACTAGGTTGTGCAAAATAAATCTCATTTTGTGTGAAAGACCTACACATTGAGTTTATTTTTGAACTGGGAAACATTTAGTGCCATATTATGATAATTCTCACCTTAGTCTGGTAGCTACTTGTCTCAAACATTAACTAGTTAAAGCTCCAGTACTTGACTGATGACTTTTATTTTCCTTTTGGGAAAAAAAAAAAAGCCATTAAAAAGAAAAATATCTGCATCCCTCCCACATCCTCAAAATTAAGAAAAAAAATTATGCCCCCCCTAAAAATAGTAAGTGCATGATTCACAAGAAATATGACATAAACTAAATGCAACAATGAATTAATAAAACACCTCGTACAGCTTTGATCATCAAAAATCTACTGAAACACAAGACATCTGTCCTTACTTATGGAGAAAGATGATGTAATAGGTTGATAAAGTAGTTTTGCCAATCTTCACAATATTTGATACTTTTCTTGCAGTTCCAGCTTCAAGAAGTTAGTCATTACATGGGAAAATCACCTCTTTTTAAAGCAAAGCAAAAAAAAAAGCAAAAACCAAACCAGTTTTTAACATCTCTTTAGTTTTCATAACGTTAAAACAAAGCCTGAGAAAACCTCTCCTAGTTTTAAATATCCATAAGTTAGCTTAGTACTGTGACTCCCTGCTCTGTTCAGTGAGAGGAGAAAGGTCTCTGTGTATGGGCATCCTCAACTTAGATGGGATGAGTCACCTTCTGCTGCATTTAGCTAGAATCAAAAGTGCTGTTCCCCTCTCAAATGTGAAGTCTAAGGTAGTTGTATAAGGTTCCCTCTAGATGGTGGGCTGTCTTCTCAGGTCACTACAGGTATGCTTTCATCTCCTCTGGAAGTGCAACTCTGCACTCGCTGTAGTAGGAGCTGGCCATGACTGAACACCTTGGCTGAGGTTTAAGTTAGTTGAAGAGCATCTAGGGTCAATGTTACAAAGGCGAATTAGTGGCAGAACCAAAGGTAAATCCCTGTTGCTATCACACATCCAGCCTCTCTCTTGCCATATATGTGGTCTCCTTTGAATTCCTTACAAGAAATCTCAACCAGCTTTGAGGGATACCGTGAATACGTGGGGTATTTATGTCTACTTGACCTTGTATTGTCTGCAAACACTAGGAGAATGGGACAGCTGAGGAATGCAGCCTGGAGACACAGTAGTCATAGACACCTTCTGTTGGATGGAGGACAGAAATCAACCGCCCTCATTAGTACTTAAATTGGCAAAGTGCTACCAAGGTAACAGCTCTCTCCACAATATTGTTGTCTTGACTAAACAACTTACCCTAAGCTCAGTTGAAATAATGTGTTTTTTCACCTGCAGGAGTGAAACATTCAAGACGACATTCCAAGACGGATCTGGTTGAGGTCATAAAAATTTGTGGTAACCTATATATTATTTTTATGCATATGCTTAACACGATGTATTTTATGAATGTGCTAAAGTGCAATAAATCACCTAAAACATAGTGTAAAACACTTCAGACTCTTACCAGAGTATCAGATGCTCACACATATTCCATACCTCTCTAGACTCCTACAGAGGCAGAAGCCCAGAGAGCTGCCACCTCCTGTGTGCAGCCGACAGATGGGAGTACTGCTTGCTTCTCTTCTGTGTGGGAGGTCATGAGAGTAGTCACCATGTCTGTGATGAATTAGCAGTCAAAACGAAGACATAGCATGGAGGAACAGCACGGCTCCAGCATCTACTGTATGTCTCCACAACTGGAGTACAGGACAGAGTTTCATAGGAATCATGTTGCAGGAGAGAGGAAGTCTGTCTATTCCAGTGGATAAAGACAAATACCCTGAAATCCAGGCCTCTGCAGAAGGCCAACGCAAGAAGTCTGAAGGAAAATTGAAACCTTCATCTGACTCTTCTTAGGGTCAGGATACAGAGTGGATGACCCCCTGATTAATCATCTGTCCCCTTTGGTTTTGTGATTCTGAGACTTGAACACTATCACTTTCTATGTGCTGGCTTCATCTGTTCAGATTCACTTTTCCACCCTAGTTAAGTGTTGCATAACTTCAGAGAGTCGAGTCAGGCTGGAAAAGCATCCAAAAAAACTATACAAGCTTGTGGGACTGGAAATATCTGGAGATGAAAGTGCTCAAGAAGTTTTTACAGCCTGGACACTGTTCATCTGTGGGCTGATAGGCTGAAAAAAATGTCTTGAAAGAAATTCCCTTCTTTCATTCAGGATATCAGATTAAATGTGGCCACAATGATCCTTCCTGATCTTAACCTTTATGAAACATTAGAAAGAAGAACTTGTTATAGGAGGCTGGGGAGATTTGATATCATGCTCCAGTGATCATCAGTGAAGGAGACTCATGGGCAAAATAAACATTAAACACCTGTCCAGGTGACATGGAAACAGAACACTCCTTCCTTGTTAGCATATCTTTTTTAATTAATCTAGTGCAATCAGTGTCTCACCACCCTCAGAGTGAAGAACTTCATAATTTCTAATCTAAATCTCTTCTCTTCCAGTCTGAAGTCATTACCCCTCATCCTATCACTACCAGCCTCTGAAGGGAAAAGAAAGTGAGCATTTCTTTTAACATTTCTACAGAAACACCAGTAAAATTAATTTAGGGTCTTTGAAAGTGGGACTTCCATAGCAACCAGCTAATCTTTTTTAACTTGCTTATAAAAATAATCATGATTTGTTCATTTTTGCTGGAGGAAACTCCCACTGACTTTGGCTGACCTCAGGTTTCAGCCCTCAGAGAGGACAGCATCACTTAGAAAGCTCTAAATTACAGTTACACATGTGCTAGAAAGGTAGCCCTGAAGAAAAGAGGTGGATAGTTAAGGAGTGGAAGGTTCTTTTCACTTGGAGTGAAGAGGAAAAGGAGAAGGACAGAGCTGCTGGTGTAAAAGGGTACAGAGAACAAACCTTGCTCTTCAGCTTTAGGTGAAATTGGTGCTTAGGACTGTTCCCTAGGATACTGAATCCCTACAGCATGTTCACTCATGGACCAATTTAGCCATAGCCTCAGGTTTTCAGTTCCTGCAAAACAAAAAATCTCATAGATTCCCAAACCCACAAGGGCCAGCAGAGGTTACGGAGCCAGCAGGAGTGTGTAATATAAGAGAGTGTTTGTTGGTAGCCTGGGATAAGCCCAGATCTTAGCCCTGCCTGTCAGCTCCGAGCACAATGAGTGACTCACAGCTCACTGATGGCATTACCAACGTGGTGGTGGGATCACCAGGCTGGTTGGGAGCCCCTCTCTCCCTGACAGCAAAACATTCATCTACAGGCTTTCAAAACACAGGATGGGAAGAAAAAGACAAAAAAGCAAAAAACTAAAACCCAAAGAAAGAAAAAAAAGAAGGAAAGAGCAATACAGTATAAGGCAGTGATGCCAGGAGCTGACACTTGGGGTTGGGCTCAGGATGAAGCTTGTAGGTGGCCGTGTGTGTGTGTGCACAGACATAGACACAAGGAGGCAGAGGCTGTGACAGCAGCAGGATGTTCTGTTGGTGAGGACTGGGAGTAACCCCCCTTCTCTCTCCCTTCTTTTGGTTTTCTGCCTTTCTCAACCAACTTCTCAGCACTTCAGTCCCAAATTACAATGAGACAGAAACTGCTGGCAGGCTCTGGTAGGAAAAACTTGACCTTTGCAGGCTGCTGACAGCCTTTAGTGTATTTCCAGGTTACCCATAATGGTGTGGAGCTTGGTGTGGAGGGTTTGCCTGCTGCTGAGAGAGCAAGATGTGTGCATATGTATTTTTAGTCTGCTTTGTACTATATTATTGTTTGAGAGACCCCTGACTGAGAAAAGAAGCTCAAGAAGGTAGTTTTGTGTCCTCTAACCCTCTCATGACTCAACAGAGAGAAAGGTGCCCACAGTGAAAGATTAATTTCAAGTGCCTGAGGACAAGATGGATCTTCTGAAGATACCTCTTTCTCCCTGTTGATTCCATAGGGAGCTTAGTAGACCAATTTGGTTTCAGGGAATCCAATATTAAGAATTAAATGAAATTTGTTTCACTAAGTCACATTCTGTGTTCTACTGCCTGGAATGATGAGGGGCTCAATTCAGCTGCTTCTATGTAGGCACCTGGTGGTATTTTGGATGCCATCAAACTATTACTTCACATCCAGCTGGCACATTAGAAAGGCTTGGAAGTAGGTCCTATGGTATATCCCATAGACTTCCATTGCTCCACAAGTCTTTAGGCTCCTCATCAGTGTTTGCTGTGTCCTGGCCTCACTGTCTCTTGATCACAGATACTGAAGCAGTTGTGAAGCTTCAGTAAGACACCTGTAACAGCTCTAAACCTAGTAGGTGTAGCTCTCCCTGCTTTCCCAGCTGAGTAGTGTCAACACCATTTCTCCAGCTCAGGAGGGAGGTGTGTAAAGAACTACAGACATTTCTAGGAAAGCTTTGAAATCTGTTTTTTTCTTCAGAAAGGGATGAAAAACTCATCTTTTTTTAGGTAAGGAACAATGGCACTTCTGTTCCAGGTGATCCACTTACTAGGTGGCTCCAGAGCCTGGTGTGTTTGATTCTGAGTGAAATGGTATTGAGATTGCTAAACTTATTTCACCTCTTCATAAAAGTATGGCCATAATATCACAAAGGATGTTTTTCCTGGTATAAATTGGGATTTTAATCACTTTATCTAGACCTCTACTGACAGAGCATTATAAATTTGAGGGGTAGTGAAAGCCTCAAAGTCTCTGTCTCAATGTGGTCTGCCTGAGAAGCTGCCATCCATCAGCTAAACTTAAATACCTATTTGGCTGGGCTGTTCTAAGCCACCCATAACTGTGAGGTGAAATATGTTTTTTAAACACCAGTTGCAGCTGATCCTGTGTCTATGAGATGTGCTACCCTTGCACCTGGAGCATATGACATCATCTCCTCCAGGGGCCATCCTGCACACAAACTGCAGTTGTCTGACATCTCCTGGGGTTTACATGCCTTGCCCAGGAGCAGACTAAGCATGTCATTTGATGTCGTGTGATGGCTGGTGATGCAGAACTGGCCTGTGGGACTTTGTTACCCTCAGGCAACGTTAAACCCACGTTGTAGCTGCAGTTAATTGAATGGAAAAAAAGGACTAACAAAGATAAAGAAGCAAATCGTGTGAAGCACACTGAATTTAAATTCCATAAAAGAGTGTCAGAAAGGATTTTTGATAGCTCAGTTCAAGTGTCTTTGAAGAAGATGCTTTATTTGAACTGTAAAGGGAAAAAAAAACACCTCCAACTCATGTGGATTCCCAATTAAAATTTTGGGATATCTTCCTTTTGATTGTGCTGTAATTACTTCAATAGAAGGTAGAGTATTTTCTTTGGGGTTTTGTTTTATTTTTCTTATGGTCTCAGTTATTAAAATGGGATTAAAATATTGATTTACTACAGCAGTGGGAGAGACAAGGCTTCAGTGTGTTTTATGGAATTCTGACCAAGGCTCCCTTTTTTCCTCTGCTGCCAAGAGTTGGAACAGTCACTTCCCAAGGCTGCCTGAGTTTGATATGTCTGCCAAAAGTGCAGACATTCCCAAACTACTACTGTCTTCAAGTGATCTGTGAAAAAGAAGGTTCAAAATGTTTCCAGTAGGCATACAAAAAAATCAAACCACTCAGAATTAGGAATGGCTTGGGAAAATTTAGCAATCTGCTTGACCAAAACCAATCCCCAAATCTGAACTTGGAGACATCACAACATTGGACTAGCCTCATGTCTTAAATATCCAATTATTTAAAGTCCCATAGCTTTAATATTTTATGTTTGATTTCTGCTATGTCTGTCTCTTCTCACTTAAAATGCCCTGAAGTGTTTCAAATATAAAATGTGTCTCGACCTGGTGTTGCAGAACATGTCTTTAAGCACATATTTCAGGTCACACAGACCTCCAGACAACCTTAAAGTGGTAATAACCTTTCATCACTTCTATTTCCCACTAGAAGTGGGGATATTGCTGGAGCTCTAGAACTTGTGCTGCTTACTCGTGAGCCAGACAGATGTGGGCTGGTTCTGATCTGAAAGTCATGGAGCTACTCTTAGCTCGGTGGTGAACCTGAATTTATCTTGCTGAGCTCTACCATTTGTCAAGTCATATATCACTGCTGGAAGAATCATAGCTGAAGTCCTTAGAGAAGGGGAGAAGGAAGGAAAGGAGAGAAGAGATGGGAGAGGAGGAGAAGAGAGGAGAGGTGAGAGGAAATGGAAAACTAAAAATTAAATTACATTTGTCACTATTTTCCATTATATTATAATAGTCTCTTTCTTTCTTTCTTTCTTTCTTTCTTTCTTTCTTTCTTTCTTTCTTTCTTTCTTTCTTTCTTTCTTTCTTTCTTTCTCTCTCTCTCTCTCTCTCTCTCTCTTTCTCTCTTTCTCTCTCTCTCTCTTTCTCTCTTTCTCTCTTTCTTCTCTTTCTTTTTTTCTCTCTCCTTTAAATGTTGAAAATAAGGGAAAACCAATTTTTCCTTCAGCTGGCCTGTGAAAATCCATTGTCAATGCAGCAAACATTTTGCAGGGCAGTTAATCTGAGCAATCTCACTTTCCTGTTTCAATTGGTTCCCTGTGCGCTGCTGCCAAGTGGAAAAGAAGGATCTTTCCAGCAGGAAGAGCACAGCAGGCCCTGTCCAAGGTTCTAGCCCAGCTTCCCACGAGCAGCCTTCCCCGATACCCTCATCCCTCACCCAAAACTCACAGTAGAGCCAGCTCAGAAGTGGCCTCAGGCTGTCCTGCACTTTCAAGACACACAACTGAAATAGAGACTGCTACCATCCTTTCCCCCACCACCTTGCTTCCCTGGATGAAGAGCTGAGGAATCACACACCTCTGAGAAATCTACTCCCATCCATGGACGACATCAAACAAATATATTCTGGGCAGGAATTCCCTTTGGATTGCCACACTCCAACTGTGGAGTCTGTCATGTCAAAGGTTCTTTCTTGGTCTGGAGCCAGACACTCAATGAGAAATGACCAAGTCCTAAATCTTCATCTCATCACTGACCTTGCTTTGATCAGGATGTTCCCCTGTAGGTCCCTTCAACTCAGATTGTCCTATCGGCTCATAATTCTTTCTCTGAAATTAACAGGAAGACCACTGGACTTTTGGTCCAGGTAGCTACAACCTACCTTCAGGCAAAGAGGCAACAGCAAGGAGAAGGAGACAGGTCTGAGTTTTTCCTCTGTCTTTCAGAGGTGTCTTTGAGTTGTCTGCATCCACGGAACACCAGTTTGTCCTGAAGAGTGCAAAGTTCAAGTACATTCGTGGCTTTGCTGAGGCTTTGTAGTTTCCAGTAGGCCTTGAGCAGGTCCCCACACCACTGCAAGGATATGTAAGATTATTTTTTGCCTTCTGTTCAGCAGAGTATCTATTGTGTAATTAACAAGTCCTTCAGGAGTATGGCCTGTTTATGAGACTAAAGATTGCCAAGGTTTCAGGTCATTTCATTCCTCAGCTGCTTTCAAAGCTCAGCTTTACATATACTGTGCAGACTGAGGTTCCTATGCTCTCCCTGCATTGTGTTGGTCTTTCTGGGCAGTTTAGGAGGAGAGGAAGCAAAAAATTATTACTACTGGGAGTGCCAAGTGTTGCTCAGAATAACAAATTTCGTTGGTGGCAACAACCACAACCAACTTTTCTTTCCATAGCCCAGGGAAGGGCAAAATTGGCACAACCTATGATTTATTTGAAACATGAGATCTAAGTTCTCACTCTTTCTGACCATATAGAGAACCTCTCTTTAATAATAATGTATTTATTCTCACACTATCTCAAAGTCAAGTTCTTCAAGTGCTCAGAGACCATAGCCAGCTGAGGCATCCCTTAATTATTTTTCCCTCAAGAATACAGGCTTGCAAAGCCTGCTTGTGCAGAGATGTTACACAAAAGCTAATCCCCACCAAGGCTTCCTGATCCCCTTCCCTAAATCCTCTGTATGCTTTTTTTCCCCTGTGTTACCTCACCTAAGTGTGAGTACAACATGAAGAAAAACACAACTAAAGTGGTAAGAAATATTTATAATCCCTGTGAAGCTCCCAGATGACCAAGAAAAAAGTTCTTGATATTCTTATGAATTCCCACACTCTGCACAACCTGCTAAGCCAAATCTTTCTGAGGCCTTTTAAATTTTGCTTAATAACTTCACGAGGCACAAGGCAAAATTAATTGGCTTCTGGTTTGCACATCATGACAGCAAACCCCTTTGCTGAGCTGTGAAGATCTGCTAAATGAAAGACCTGCTTCTTTGCTGCCTTGGTGAAATGCTAGAGCCTTTCCAGCTTGGGATAGTGTAAACAGCTTGACAGCCACCATTTCTGCTGACACTCTGGGAACTGAACAAGTGGCCTCTAGAACTAAACCCAGAAATTGCTCCAGGATGAGCTCATGCTCCCCAGGTAGAATTCCAATGAACGCACGTTTTCTGAGCGTTGGACCTCGATAGAGAGGTGTGTGACACACTAAGCAACAAGATACCAGATGGAAAAATGGTGAAAGGGAAAGATGATGAAATTTTTTTTGCCTTGACACATTTAGGGAACTAAACCAGTGCTGTGATGGAGGTGGACGAGTGCTTTCTCTATGTAGAGAAGATGAAGAACAGGTCTAGTGTCATAAAAGAAGAAGTAATTAATCGACTCGGAGTGTTTTATGTAAGTATTAAAGCTTTAAGTGCTTCGTATTTGTAGGGTTTGTTATTCCTGGATATTCCTTCCAAACCTGTTGAGAGACATGAAGCAAATTTCTGGAAAGTTTCCCTAGATTTTCTTAACGTGGAGCAAACCTTGTTGTGTGTCTGCTTGGCTTCAGTATCCCAAAGATCCTGTGCTGTAGCAACATGAAAGGTGACTGGATTCCAACAACCTCTCATGTTTGTCTAAGGCTTGGGACTAACACACCCATCTGAGTTAGTTTTTATTCATCTCTCCCTACATGTTCCACCCACCTCTTGCCTTACAGTCCCCATATAGGCCAATATTGCTTTTAAAATGAATGCTTTTTAAGATATGTAAAATGTGTTTTAATTTTTCCTTTCTCCGGTGACACCCATCAGCCGTAGACTGGCATGCCTGAGTCTCTTGAGAGCAGAGAGCTATGCAAGAAAACCCCAAAATGGGTAAGCCTAAGCCCACCCAAAAAGTGAGGACTGATATTTATCACCTGCTGTTTTGAGGTGAAGGGAAAGCCAGTCCTCCAAAAGGAATTACAGCTTCATTTAATGGGATAGGATTATCACAAAGCAAAGACAGGACCAAGGCTGTAGCTGGCTACCAGCTACAGAAGCAAGGAAAAGGACTGTTTTCCAAATAAAATGAAGCAATCAGTGCCTGAAAAGGTGAGACTTTAATTCAGTTGCCTGAACAGAGGTATTTGTAATGCTCTGCTGTACTTGATCTGTCTGTCCTTGTGCATCTTGGCCATTCAGCATGGCCAGCAGGTTGAGGGAGATGATTCTCCCCCTCTGCTCTGCTCTGGTGAGACCCCACCTGGAGTACTGCGTCCAGCTCTGGAGCTCCCAACAGAAGAAGGACATGGACCTGTTGGAGAGGGTCCAGGAGAGGGCTACAGTTTTAATTTTTTATTGATGATGCCATCTCTCGATTGTGGTTGTGCAGAAAGGGTCTCTGTTAAAGGCACATTGTCTCTGAAGAGCTGAAGAGGGTGATGGTTCTCACTCTGGAAGAAGTCCCACTAAGCAAATTACTATGTTCTTAAAATAGCCTTCAGGAGCTTGCCATGTAATGGATTACTCAGCATTTTAAACAGAATCCTTTTTACAAGAAAGCAAGCTCCAGTAAATTCAGCTTCTGGCTCTTCTTCATAAGTTCATGCTAAACCAAACTCTCTGCTGCACACAGCAGAATTCCCAGGGCTGGCCTCTCCAGGACTTCAAACATTGCTTTGGGAGATAAAGTTCCTGAAGCCATAGTCTCTCTTACAATCAAGCCTTTTTACCTTAGTTAGCTGGTACAGAAGAGCTGAGCCTTGGCTGCACTAATATAGCTAAGAATAGCCTGCAGAGGATGGGTGGAGTGTAAAGGTGGCACAAAAATGCCTTTGATGTCAGTGATCCTCTATTGCTGTGGTAGCAAGGGACACGTTAGCAGAAATGCAGAGCACTGTAGACTTGCTCATGATTGTATCTCAGTGAACCTTTACAAATGATGTTAGAGCAGGCCTGGGGTTCATGGATGTTCTAGCACAGGTTCAGGAATAATTAGATCCACTTTTTTTTGCCACATAGAATCCTTTTCGTTGGAAGAGACGTTGAGTTCAACCATAACCTAACACTGCCATGCCCACCACTAAACCACGTCCTTCAGCAACACGTCTCCATGGTTTTTAAATCCCTTCAGGGATAATGATTCAACCACTACCCTGGGAAGCCTGTTCCAGGGATTAACCACCCTCTCAGAGAAGAAGTTTTTTGTAATATTCACCCTAAACCTCCCCTAGTGCAACTCGGGGCCATTTCTTCTTGACCTATTGCTTGTTAATGGGGAGAAAAGGTCAGCCCCCACCTATCTCCAACCTCCTTTGACAGAGAGGAGAGATTTAAGATCTTTATTATTAGGGATTCAATATATCAGCTGGACAATCTTGGTCAAGGATTTCAACTCCTCAGCATCCCTGTCTTTCTCCCTGGAGTAATCACACTTGCTTTTCCTCCTTTGTTCTGGGATGATTTGGACAGTGTTGCCCAGACTAGAAACAAGCAGTAGAAGTGCCTGATTTCCATGTCAGCAGGCATGGGCTGACCCTGTCTTCCAGGGAGAATAATGGCATTTTTCAAGCACTTCTCCAGTGTGATCCTTGATGCAGCAAATCAAGACCTTCACAGCCACATTAGAACACTTAAAATCTCTGTCGGATTAGTGCCTTGTTTAATACACTCTGGTTTAAAGCATCTCTGTGTAGACAGGGTTTCCCAGTATCCCACCCATGGTGGCATGTTCTTCCCACAGCAGTTAAATAGCTGTGCATGAAGCCAGGTTTTTAAACATCATCTATAATTATTTTGTATGAGTTCTCTGTTGCTTGAAAAATCCTCCCTCGCTCTTCCATTATTTTTCTACACCCTCTCCCCTTTGCCTGACATATTGTGTGTAATGGATGCAGCCCAGACCAGAAACAGGAAGCCTCTTCTGCATGTCTCCAGCCAGGCTCAGAATACCCCCCATCAGATTGCAGGAGGTTGGATCCCCCACGTGGGTGTGCTAATGATGTTATGAAGGGAAAGCTCTATATTGCTGCGACACACAATACAAAGGAACCTTGGCACATCAGGAAGTGGAAAGGCAGTTTTGGCACCAGCCTTGGTAAAAACATGTCACATTGCTGTCTGTAGCTCAACCTCATACCCAGACAGTGAAGACCTGAAATCATATCTGTGTTTGGCAAGAGCTTCAGGCACTCGGTCTATTTAATGTGGATGAAGTTAGAGGCACAGGGGAACAAGCTTCTGCTTCAGATGTGCTCACCTCAATTTTTCTGTCATTTGCAGAGGTTTTATTGCATCAGCTCTGCTGATTTCAAAGAAGGGATCTCCATCTTACAGCAATCCAACAGCAGTAAAGTTCAAACCTTTGAATTACAGGGTCAGAAATTTTAGATCCATCTTAGATTCTTCCCATCCCATGACTTCCCCAAGACCCCAGCCGTTTAGTGTTTCTCAGTGACCAGTGATACAGTCTTGTGAAACAGGCTGACAGCATCATTTCCTGACACAAAGAACATGTTAAAAGTATTTGTGAGCCCAAAGAGTGGAACCTGGGACTGCCATCCTATTGCATGTGCATATAAACCTCACTGAAAGTTTTGGAGAGTTAGGAACTATGACAAGGCAGTCCTTTTTTTCAAAGTCAAGGTAAAAACTGGGTTTTGCTTAATTAACACTCATTAGCAAAATTGTTTAATGGAAGTTATTTGTTGGACTCAATGATCTTGAAGGTCTTTTCCAATTGAAATGATTCTATGATTCCATGGTTCTATGATCTAGCTGTGTGTATGGGTCTATCTGCATGCCAAATGTTATACCACCCTCCACTCAAGGAATCCCAAACTTTTCCTACTGCTGTCAGTGTTCAGAACTTCTGTTTGACTAGCAGGCATCCTTCTAACCTGCATAGAGTTGAGAAAAGTACTAGTGAGGTAGTCAAAATGAGTGACAAGCTGCTAACCACTCACCGTGGCCTACAAGACAGTTGGTGGTTTAGAGATGACAGGTTAGTTTTCCTTAATCTAAGCTATAATTATCCATACAAAACTAGCTTTTAAAGCTAAAGAATGGACTTTCTTTCACTTGGAATTAAGAAAGTTTGGTGGGAAATAATACTTCATAGCAAAATTTCTATTTAAAGAAGCTTTTTTTATTTTTAAGTGTAGGTTTGTGTTGTGTTTTTTTTATTTTTGGGGTTTTTTTTTTCCTTTTAATAAGCAACCTTTATAAGAGGCAAATGTTTGTAATTAAACTGAAATGTTCTGTTTCATTTCAGGATGTTGACTAGAAAGGGAAATTTTCAAATTTCCCACCATAAATATTTGGTGAGAAGCCTTTGCTTTTTCAGCTGAGAAGTCAAAGACTGGACCTTTATTCTGATGAAGCTATTTCATTTCTAGCAGGGTGATCTTATATGAAGTCACAGCACTGTCAGGATCCAGCAATTCCACGAATTAGCAAGTGGATAGGACCGTGGAGCTGCAGTACTCCCTGTTGACCTGGGCCACACGCAATGAACCAATGGTCCATATGGAAATGGGTAACTCCAGTCCTCTTAGTTACTGCTGTCTGTCTCTACCTGTTGAAGTAAATTGGTGTCTCAGCTCATATCTTACTTGAATGTTTGGATAAGACATAAAATATTCTAAGGCAGAGCCGAGTTCTGTGCTTTGAAGAGCAGAGCAAGTGGTGAAAGATTCAGAGTTTATGGGGATGGGATTTTCATGATTATCTGGTATTTGATACTTTTGAATATACTACCTCTGAATGGAGGTTTTGAGAAGCCCTTCTACTAAAGCTGCTGTGAAACACAGGTGGATGACAGCGGGGGGATAACACTGATTTCTTTCTCAACACAGCAAAGTGTGCATTAGAAACTAAGTTCCTTCGACCCAAGAATCCACACTTCCATGAAGCTTTCCTTCCCATCAGAGCTGCTCCATCCACAGGAGCAGCACGGTGATGAAAACTGCCCCTGCCTGAAGGGTAGAAACAAGCAGAATTTATAACCCATCATAAATAAAGCCCTGTTCATGTTGCCCGCTTACATGTGTTTTTCATCGCAGCAGATTCATCGAATGGCACATTTCATGGTGCAGGTTCTCAGTCCAAGGGAAACCACGTTTAATGTAGTGTGTTAAATAAAGTGTTCCTCTGGCTCGGGTTTCTCATTTCTTTCCAGTTCATGCCAGTTGGAATGGGCTGGGTACTAGGAGTCAGATGGGCAAAGCCTGTTCACGTTGTAATAACAACTTTTCTCAAGGGCTAGTCCAAAGTTGTCAGGCTCCAAAATGAACCTTCTTCAAGACCTACACTGTGGGGTTAATTTTAGCTAGATAAGAACAATCACACTTCTTTTTTTCTCTTTTTTTCACTCTTCACCCCACTTTTCCTGCTTTTATTTTAACTGCCTTTTGACCCTCATTAGAATCATAGAAACATCTGGGGCTTTAAAGATCCCTTTGCCATGGACAGGGACACCTTTTCTCTACTCAAAACCCCATCCAACATGACCTTAAATACTTCCAGGGATGAAGCACCACATCTTACCTGAGCCATCAATTCCAATCTTCCAATCCAGATCGGTTATAACTAGTGAGAAAAAAACAACCAATCACAAAACCCAGACAAAATGTTCAAGGAACTCATCATGTTATTTCTCTAAGTCTTTTATTTAAATATTCTCAACTTGTAAAGAAAAAGTATTTGTTAATTTCATTTTTTTAGAGACCAGTTTTGAATATTTTCAGAGTTGTTTTCTTGTCCTAAAAAAATTAAGGCATACCCATGCTCATACCTCTGTGAGAGGGGAAGATCAGGAACACTACATGTTGGGTTTGGTACCATCAACCACTAGTTTAGAGCTAGCAGGTAAGAAAGGAGGAAAGAAGCTTCTAAACCTTGTTTAGCTCTGGAGTTGTGGATGCCATCTCCCTGGAAGTGTTCCAGGCCAGGTTGGCTGGGGCTTTGAGCAACCTGGTCTAGTGGGAGGTGATCCTGCCGTTGGCAGGGGGGTTGGAATGGATTTAAGATCCCTTCTAACCCAGACCATTCTATGGTTCTGGTATACTCTCTGTGATTCTGTGAGAAAAATTTAAATAGTTTTGTAATTTTAAATATCCATTCTCAGCATTTACTATTCAATTATAAATTATTCACTCTTTCTTCCACAATGATTTTACCACACCTACCTAAAGGGGAATCTACTTCTGCTTAAATCCTTCAGGTCCAATTGCAATACAAATAATGAGTTAACTGAAGATGCCATTTGGCTTTTTCCTGGGAAGATGCCATGAAGAAAAGCCACGTGTGATAAATCCCTTTGCAGTGTCAATCCCAGGCTCTCCTGAGTGAGAAATGACAGCAACTGGTGTCCCACAAAGCAAGGCGGTGGTTGCTTTCCCCAGCCAGCATAACCCCACGATAACAAATAAAATAAGCAGGGAGATGTTATTGTATGAGTGCTCAAGGCCCGTGTGTGGCCGTGGCCACCTTGGTAAGACTTTCCACTGAGTCTGGCACTGGGGGTGTGTGTGGTTTGCTTGAATAATAGAGTGTTGGTGGAGTGAGGTGGTGATTAACTAATCTCGGGTGTGTCTTCAAAGGCAATGCCTGTTCAAAGGAGAGACGTGCAGGGAAGAGAGGAGCAGGAGCCAAGAGAAGAAGAGCAGAAAGGAAGGAGTTTCTGAAAGAGACAAGACTAAATAATCAGCATGTTCCCTTCTAGCCTCCAGAAGACATCTCCCTGGGACAGGCAGAAGCACAACGAAAGGCTGACATTCAGCTGATACTGTCACACCTACTGGGATCTAGTCAATACTTTATATCTTTCTTTAGTAGATAAATTGTTGGTCTGTGGTGCAGTGATCTAAATGGAAATCCTTCATGTTTGTTGTTAAGAAAGCATGGAGTGTTCTGAGAATAGCTGATGGAAAAAGGAAAACAGTTTTCTCAGACAAAAACATAAAGTACCCATCAGTGCTTCTTTCCCTTAAATGTACCTTTCTGAAAGCACTTTCTGATGAAAAATTGTAGCTCAAAACCATCTTTACTTCTCAGTCTTCTTAGTTCAGTAGGCTAACATCATCCTGGTTCAGTGAAAAATTATCTCTGTGTGTTTGTGAGTTTATTTATTTCATGATCCATTTTACCAAACTTTTAGGATGATAGAATGATTCAGATTGGAAGACCAGGAAGACATCTAGTCAAAACTCTAGCTTTTCTGGCAGCACTCAGGTATTTTGTATGTACTTAAAATAGAGAAACAACTATTTTTCCTTTTTTTTTTCTTTTTTTTTTCTTCCTACTAGACTGAAAAGCAATTTTTCATCAAAAACCTGCCTAGCAGCTATTTTATGTGAGAGAAAAATAGTTGGTTTTGAACCCAGGTCATCTGTGCTTTTTCAACAAAATATTTAGGTCTCTTGCTGCATGATTTCACAGATCTTTTCCTGCTGCTCATAGTGTCTAGCTCAAGTTATCTATATGTCTAAATATAGATATTCAGTGTCTTGTTTGATGTACTAGTCTTGTAGAGCTTCAGTGATTCTGTGATTCATAGATTCACAGAATCACAGCATGGTAGGAGTTGGAAGGGACCTCTGGAGAGCATCTCATCCAAGGCCCCTGCTCCAGCAGGGTCACCCAGAGCAGTTTGTTCAGGATCACATCCAGGTGGGTTTGGAATCTCTCCAGAGAGGGAAACTCCACAGCTTCTCTGGGCAGCCTGGTCCAGGCTCTGGATAGAAAAAATTAAGGCTTGACTGGATCTAGCACTGGTTATCACTTGGTTGCTTCAAGGAATTGAAGAAGTTTGGACTAGAGACCTCCAGTTGTACCTTCCAACCAACATTTCTATGTTTCTATTATCCAGAAGACACAAAGTCAATTCAATTTGCAGTCATAAAGAAAGCTTTCTGGGATTTTTGGAAGAGATTAGAGAGCTAAGATCTCAGCACCTCTCTTTGGTACTCTGATTTTCACAAGTTCTTGCAAAATCCCACCCACTGAGCCTGCAGAATTATGGTGAGATTTTCCAACTAATCCTAGCAAAGCACGTGCCTGAACCCCACCTATATCCAATGTCACTTAGATACACTATTTCCTTTGAAATATGACATCTGTGGCTAAATATAAATATAGTCTATTGTCAATCAGCTGCTTGTAAAATGTTAGCATGAGAAGGAAAGCAAGCTTTACAGGATGACATGTGGTTTCTTTAGTTCCAACAAGATCCAGTACTGTGAGTTCTTGGAGAACCAGAATTTGAGATGAAATCAAGGACAGTAAACTCCATAGAAAAATTGTATTCGTTGTATCTGAAGAAGAAAAGAAAAAAACAAATCACTGAGCTGTAAATCATCACTCTCTGCCTTACTTGACAGAACATCTCAATCAGAAGAAAGAAAAGGTGGTAGTCTGGGAAGTATTTAATCCTACTTTCTCTCTCTCTCTCTAAAAAAATAAAAAAGACCATCTTTTTCTTGCTCTTTGTCTTTCATTTCCTCACACAGAGGGATTAAAGGTAGTCTCACATCTTTTGTTTGTTTGTTTGTTGTGGGAAGATGTTAATTGCTTGGAAGAAAAATAATCTGAAAATAAAAAAAAAGCAACAGATCAGCATCAATTAAAATTTCTCTGGGATGGAGGAGGAACCAAGTAATTTTTTTGGAGGGGGCAAGTAATTTTTTGAGATCTTGTTAGATAGGGGAAGTGTTTTGCTTGAAGCATTTAGTAACTGAAAACACAGTTCCCTATGGGA
Source organism: Chloroceryle aenea (assembly GCA_013399075.1). Taxonomy (NCBI): domain Eukaryota; kingdom Metazoa; phylum Chordata; class Aves; order Coraciiformes; family Cerylidae; genus Chloroceryle; species Chloroceryle aenea. The sequence goes on along the minus strand of VWZY01012785.1, from coordinate 167,556 downwards.
GATACGTGCTCAAATTCTTCAGCTGCATCAGGAAGAGCAAAGAGCTGGATTCAGGTCATGCCTTTAGTCCAGTCATGAGACAATCTGCTGAACACCAGAACACATTATGCTCTGTGGTTCCATTAATGACTGCAATTGCTCACTCAAAGTGGAAAAGCTGCAACAAGGGCAACTGGAAATAAAAAAAAAGGAAAGAGAAAATAAAAAAAGAAAAATCACCGATCTTCTGTTCAGCAGTCAGAGAAATAGTCTTGAAGACTGAAGAATCTTCTCCAGATTCATACAGGTAGATCAAGGATTTGAACTTAGGATCCCAGTTATGGGAGTGTCCTAATCACTTGACTACGCTAGGATCCATTATTTTCTCTCTTCTCTGTCTCACTGTCCCTGATCACCATTTTTCATGATTCTTTCTTTTCTTGAAGTAGCTCAGTTATCTTCCAAAATGTGTCCTCAGCTTGTCAATGCCTTTTCCCACTAGCACAGTAGATTATAAATGAGTAAGTTTTCAAACGATCAGAAGACAATAACATTCCTGGGTCTGCAGTTTTCTCTCCAGTATTGCAGTTCTTATCTCAAAGATATTTGAAAGTAATTCAATGTGAACAGGAAATTTTATAAAAGTAGGTGTGAAGACACCAGAAAATTTGCTGATGAAATATTATTGGAGGTGGCCTATGGACAAAAAGAGTAAAATAATAAAAGTTTAGCATTCCATAAATAAACAGACAAGACTAGAAACTAAATTCTACTACTGAAGAAGAAAGTTAAGGTGTGTAGAGAGGGAGAAAACTGAAATTGTGGGGTCTTTATTTGTTTCAAACACAAACATTGCACAGCAAGGGGCATTCAGACCAAGTTTCTCTGAGTATACAAAAGGAACCCAGATGCTCAGTGAGATAAAATCAGAAAGACCAGGGGGAAAAAAAAATAAAAAAAGAGAAAAATAACTGAAAGCTGACATGTCAAACCAATCTAATGTCTTACTATAGACAGTAAGGAGTTTGTAGCTACAGGAGGAGCAGTAGCTGCCAATACATACATGGATTTTATTAGAGCTTTTAACACTGTCTCATATGACGTTCTCAGAAATGAACTAGGCAAACACAGTAGAGGTTAAACTTCCATGGGTTAGAGGCCAAAATTGCTGGAAAGCCTACTGACAAAGTAGGTGCAAATGGAAATATACATTAAGTGGATTCTGCAAGGGAAAATTCTGACAATGAATAATGAGGGGTGAATCATCATCATCATCACTGTTATCGATTCAGAGTGGAAGAGAAAGTGCATAATACTGAGTAAGGAAGGATCATCACAATATTGTTAAAATCTGGGTATATATTTAGAAGTAAATTGGATCATATTCAGGAAGGACCAGATAGTGTGGACAGGTGGGGATAAGCATCTGTACAAAATACAAGAGGCTGAGAAAGTGGTTGCAGAGCATTTCTGCAGAGAAATTTCTGGGTGTCCCAGTGGGTCTTAATTAATTGGGAACCAGCTTCATTTGCCTGTAGCAAAAATGGTGAAGTCCATGTGAGAATGAACAGGCTGGTAAACAGGGGGAAGTGCTGCACTACATTGCTTGAGACTCACAGAACCTCAGCGTGGTAGGGGTTGGAAGGGACCTCTGGGTATCATCTGGTCCAACCCCCCTGCTAAAGCAGAGTCACCCAGAGAAGGTTGTCCAGGATCACGTCTAGGAAGGTTTGAAATCTCTCCAGAAAAGGAGACTCCACAGACTCTCTGGGCATCTTTTCCCAGGACTCTAGCATCCTCACATGAAACAAATTATGCCTTATGTTCAGTGGAACCTCCCAGGTTCCAGTTTGTGACCGTTGTCACTTATCCTGTCACTGGGCACCACTGGCAAGAGACTGACCCCATCCTTTGCTTTCCACTTTTTAGATATTGATGAGCATTGATTGTATCCCCTTTTAGTCTTCTCCAGGCTAAACAGCCCTGGGGCTTTCAGCTGATGGGCTTTCAGTTGATGCCTAACAGTGAACCAGACAAGTATCTATCAGGAATGACCTAGGAAGAGTAGATCCTGCCACATTTTCCCTTTTTCACAGGTCTTCTGTGGCAGCAGGTGCAAGGATATCATCATATTGGTGCATGGTTCAAGGGATGAATTTTCATGACCCCAGCTCACACACTTGTGATGTTGAACACCAGTGCTGTCCCTGGGGGGACAGGAGATTTAAAGTAAAACATTGTGCTTTATTTTTATCTGAGATCCTATGTCTCTGTAAGGGACCAAGTAAAACACACAGCTCAAAGCTCATGAATTTGCAGATATGGATAGTCTGGATCTGAACTTCATGGCTCAGACCCTCTCTAACTGAGACTTTTATTGTTGTTATGAAAAATCCAACATTCCATCTGCTATGTGCAAATCCCTCCTTCTATTTTCCTTTTCAGACCTCCAAGTGCTCCTAAACCAGCTCAGCTTCTTCATGAAGAATGCTGTTTATGCTTTGCTCAATACAGTTTCAACTTGATACGTTTCTCAACATGGGACACTCAAGTGTGAAAGCAAACAAGCTGGTAGGTTTTATTAGATTACCTTTTATTAGGAGAAGAACCTCTCATGTGCCAGCAACAGTAATTCTTTTTATAACAGCACCCTTCACACAGTGTTTCCTCGATGGTCAAACCACCCTTCTGCTTATATTTTTTTCCCTCTGTCACTCAGCCTCCCAATGTGTGATTAATTGACCTTGAGGTTGACATTGCCACCTGAAGTTTATCATCCAACGTGGTGGCTGCCTATGGCTTTGGAAGCTGCAACTGCTTTGCACAGAAACATTTCATTGGCTGGTTGTCAAGCATCCAAAATCTTCTCTCTCTGGATTATGACAATTGCAGAGGGGATAACCAACTCTTCAAGGACCACTCCTTCCAAGTTCAAGATCAGAGCATCCCAAAAGGTAGGAAATAAAGAAAGAGAGCCAGGAGACCCAAAAGGTTAAACATGGTAGTCATGATTTTGAAAAAAAGGGTTAACTATTTCAGGACTGACTGTGTTTTAGATGGCTTGGAGAGTACAAAATGTGCTAAAAACCCTTCCCCAGGGAGCACAAACAAGGCAGTTGTTGACTACAACTTTCATATTTACAAATATACTCACTGGAAAACTTTATGCAGGGTGTTACTGAGTGAAGTGTAAAGCCATGCCAAACTGATGTCCAGGGTGTCCATGATTTCCCTCATCTCTACACCCCAGCACTTGGGATCCTCTGGACTCCATGTAAGAAGAAATCGATGCCATTTTCTATAGGGTAATTCTGGAGCCAAAGAGAGAACCAGTTCAGATTTTGGTGATACGAATACTCCTCTACTTAACAAAGCCAAGGTCCTTACACCCAGAAGAGAGAATAAGACCATAAGAAGGGAAAAAAGAGGCACACACTTGGCCATGAATTTTCAACCATTACTTTTTTCATTTGTTTGCTTTGGTTTGAGCTGTCCAACAGTAGGCAAGTAGAAGAAAACTAAACTCTTGATCATGCAGAGCAGTCTCCTGATAATCAAGTTCTAGATCTCTCTTTGCCCCCACCAGAAAGATCACCTGTAGTCATCTGTGAGCACTGGAGATGACGTGCCCTAGATTAGTGGAGTTAGCTGCTCAAGGAAGCAGTAATTGCTATGAAAAAACAACTTTCAGTCAGCAGCCCTCCAATGGGTGGATCTCTCTGTGAGACTGAGACCACCATCACTGCTGGAGAGTATAAGACAGGGAAGGGGAGGGAAGAAAGAAAGGAAAGAGAGGAAAATTCTCCCTCGGTAGTGTAGAAATTTATTATGGATGTCACCCTGGGAGCAGAAGTCCAGTAGAGGTCTGATTTATAGTAAATGTTACTCTAATTGCTTCTTGATAATTTTATCTGCTTACAGTAATAGTTAAAAAAGAAAAAAAAGAGGCAGTGGGGAAGAGAGAAGAAGAAATGCATAAATAGAACAAGAAAAGGAATAATGAAAAAAAAAATCCTTGTGGTGAAAAAGGAAGAAAAAAAAAAGAAAAAAAAAAGAAAAGAAATCTGGCGCTAACTCCAAGCAATTTGCACCTTGTGCCCAGATCATAACTCTCTGCCTCCACTGCTTCCACACCCCATGATTTATGTTTGACAGTCCCAAAGTGGTTTGGAAATGGCACAGCACCGAGACCTTGTGGTGAGGCTAACTGATGTTTGAAAAAACAAAAACGAGTTAATTTATGGGAGCGTTCCTTTGGACTGGAATTCCAGACGAGCACAGCTCTCCTCTAGTGGAAAAGTTTTGCACACACACACACACGTACACACACAATATCTCCTCTTCTTTTTCTAGTTTAGTCTCTGTCTGACTCTTTATTCTCCCTATTTCCATTCTCATTTTTTCTTCAGAACCTCTACTGAGCTGAAAGAAAATAACTTTATGTTGGTTTGTATTTCATTTCTGAATCTATTTTCAGCAAACAAAAATAGAGTGCTCTTGCTTTTTCAAGTCCTCTTCACTCTGTCTCTTATCCTACTGAAGTCTGTATATTTTGAAGGCTTCCTTAGACAACAGAAACACACAACAATTAAAGAATTAAAAATAGTGATTCCAACGAGCCACCTTGAAGCATTTTCAGGTTGTGAAATTTTCAGAAGATCAGGAAAAGAATTGTTCCTTTAACCCCCAAAGTTGGGTCTTGGGAAAGAAAAAAATACAAAGGTTCTTTAAGTCATTAGTTCTCCTGGAAAATCTCACCTGTTGTCTCCTTCTGGACAATTTAATGCAGCAATTTAAATCAGAAAACTAGGATCTAACATTTTCATGGGTGCTGTCTATCCTAGATGTTAAAGGCAAGAAACCAGTTGATCAGTTTTCACTCGAGGGGCTGGATTGTGAGTAGTGAATATTAACATAGCTCCATTGACTACAGTGGAATCAAAAAGGCTTGTACCAGTTCTGGATTTGGCCCTTGGCCACAGAAGTGCCTGTGTTGTCTTTTCTCAGATACCACCTTGTTTGAGTCATGATGATAAATAAGAACTGAAAGATGGAGAAATAAGGATCTCACTAAGTGTATGTTACTGTGCACCAGAAGACGTTGAGAGGAGGAGGAAGATTTACTAGAATGATAAATATAAAGCTCATTTGTATTTTCCAACTCCTGTGATGGATGTTATTTTGGCCAAAAGCAGGTTTTCCACTGGTCACTATGAGATTGCTACAGCTTGAGATAGGCAGCAAGAAATCTTCCTGCCTCTCTGTCATAGGTTCGCAGCTCCTTGTGGATTTAATACAGGAAACAAGGGAAGGTGAAGGGAGGCAGGTGTGGAGCCAGTGGATTATGCTTCTGTCTGCACACTAAAGACTGACTGACCAACAGCTTATTCTTGGTGTTGCAGGTGCAAACTGTATGTGAAGGTTACAGGGGGACCATGAAATGTGTCAGCTTTATCAGTATCAGAGAGTCCATGCTTTGTCCCTTGCCATCTAAATTCCCAAGAGGAATATCACAGGATCATAGAATGGTTTGGGTTGGAAGGGATATTTCAAGCTCATCTGCAGGGAGCAGGGACATCTGCAGCTAGAGCAGGGTGCTCAGAGCCCTGGCCAACTGGACCAGGGATGGGGCATCTACCACTGCTCTGAGCAACCTGGGCCAGGATGTCACCACCCTCAGCATAAAAGTTTGCTCAGTTCACCACCCTGGGTGGAGAATGAAATACTGGAGAGTGTGTTTACAGCTCCAGATCCATGTATTTATGCACCAGGCAAAAATCTTAATAGCCAGATGAGGTGTTACTTCCTTTTTCTCCATTTCTGAGGAGAAGTGAGTGATAGCTGTGAAAGGACTCACCATGGCATCTCTGTCCAAGAGAGCTGGTAAATACTTGTGTACTCCTGATTCATTCCATTTCACAACCCCTCTTTCTCCCTTCCTGATCAGTTGTGTTACTGACTTGTGCTTTTCAGGCACCTCACAGAGAGACTTTTCTTTGCCCCTGATGGTGATTCTGTATCTATGAGCTTTCAACAGATACACACAGCCATCTCTCTGCAGTGCCAGCAAGCTCAGCTGCCTCTGCCTACCTCTTTGGCACCTCACTTTGAGATTCTCCACCAACCCTCCATCATGCCAGCAGACAAACAGCCTGCTGGCTATGGATATCTTCACTTGAGAGTGAAATACATCATGGATATATCAAGCAACCCTTCCTGTGAGAACCACCCAGATGATTTTGCCTTCCAGCTTCCCCCTCATCCCGACCTCCCTGGCTGGCTATATCTGTACTCCACCATGGCCCTTCCTCCTTCTCCCCTATCAAAGAGAGGATGTTAACTGAGGCCAGAGCTGGGTGTAAAGCCTCTGAGATAGCACCACTATCACCTCTGTCTCTGGGTGAGAAGAAGTGGTATCAGCCTGTTCAGAGATAACTGGCTTGGCAGTGAGTGACAGTGCAGAGATAAACGTCCCAGCATTGACTTGCTGATAACACCCTGCCTGGTCTCCAAAGGAGCACCCTGATCCACAAGCTGAAATACAGACAGCATCATGATCCAGGAAGGGTGATTGTAGTGGACTCCAGCAGTTATTTTTGAGTACATCTGAAATAGCTTTGAGACCAGAAGGGTTAATCCACTTTCGCCCACTGGCAAGTCTTAAGCCTTCACTTTTGCATCACCTCATGTGGGATGAAGAGATCAGTTTAGGTTGCCAGGACTTCAGCTTCTCAGCCATCGAGGTGGATTATGTCAACCTGAGCTTGGGAGAAAGAGAATCTCACTGTATGGATGTGAACTCAGCCTCTTCAGCTGCTCTTTGAGCCTCTCTGACCTTGTTTGGTGCACCAGGAGCATGCAGCTGTAGCATCCAGTCTAGCTTTCAGGAACCCAGATAACACATTACTCTCTCTCAAAACATCTCCTGAGGCTGTCATGTGTTTAGAAGTCTTACAATATTCCATCTGAATTTTCTGCTTCTCATCCCATTAATTTAAATCATCCCATAAAGAAATGTAAGTAATTTCTCATCCTCCTTCATGTTCAACAAGCTCCCTGAATTTTCAGGCTGTTATTTCTCTCTGTTTCTTACTATCACTCTGAGCTGTATCTTCAGATTTTTCAGTCTTTCTGCATAATTTGACAGTCACTGCTCATCTCTGAATTCCTTATGCTTAGTGCATAAAATGATAGAATTTCAGAATTTTCTCTTGTCCTGTCACTTCTTCCTTGACAGAAAAGACTGACAACTCTCGTTTTGCTCCAGCCTCCTGTCAGGAGCTGTCAGAGCCAGAAGGGCTCCCCTGAGCCTCCTGCTCTCCAGGCTCCACAAGCCCAGGGCCCTCATCTGCTCCTCACCCCCCTTGTGCTCCAGCCCCTTCCCCAGCTCTGTTCCCCTCTCTGGCCACGCTCCAGCCCCTCCAGGTCCTGCTGGGAGTGAGTGGCCAAAAACTGACCCCAGGATTCAAGGGGCAGCCTCCCCAGTGCCCAGGGGGAAAATCTCTGCCCTGGTCCTGCTGACAGAAGCCAGGATGCTGTTTGTTTTCTTGGCCACCTGGGCACAAGCTGGCTCATATTCATCTGGTTGTTGACCAACCCCCAGGTCCTTTTCCAACAGGTAGTTTCCAGCCATTCTGCCCCAGCCTGAAGCACTGAGGGTGTTCCAAGTGCAGGATGCAGCACTTGGCCTTATAGATTAGTCTATAGATCACATAAAGTCTGTAGAGCACAGAACTGAGCTAAGTATATTTTGTGAACACGGGTGGTCCCGAGGCTTTAAGGCCAAAATTGAAGTCTATTGCAAGTTCTTGATCACTTTATGATCTGATATGAAACCAGCTAATTATAAAACTGTGGCAATTTGCAGCTCAGAAGAGCCTCAAAACCCCACTGTGGTAGTCTCAGCAAGTTCCCAGAGAGCTGTCTCATGAAGAAGTTGGCTCTGAGGCAGCTGCACAGATACTGGTACCCTTTCAGCAAGCACAGATTTCTCAATACTCCACACAGCCATGCCACAAAGCAGTGGTTCATTTAATTTTTCCATGTGATGGGGACTCCAACTGCAGAGAAAAATTCTCTTGGACCATTTTTTATACAACTATTAGGATCCCCTACTGCTTGGCTTCCAAAATGTGTTTGTTTTGTGGACCACCACAATGGTCTGGATGAATTACTGGTGGTCTGTGCTCTTTAATGTGGGGAGCTTTATAATATACTAGTAATTTGTTTCTATTAATTCAAATTAATATTTTCTTTTTTTTAATAAGAACAAAATAAATAATATTAGCTCAAAAAATGCCAAGGTTAGTGGAAAGACACTGGCTTTTGTTTATTATAGTAGCATAAAAATATTTCAGGTTTTAGATTAATCAATAAATAATGAAAACAACAACAAAAAAACCACAATAAAATACTTTTTGTTCAAAATAATTTTAGAAACTATCAGATCTTTTGGTTTACTCAAAGTCTGCCTTCTCAGCAGTATAAAAAATCACCTCCATTATCAAAGCAAAAACAAATAGATACCAGGTTTAAGAAAAGAAAACAAAAAATGGGCTTGAGAATTGAAAGCATAATGGGAAAGAGTTCATGAGAAGAAGGGAATTGGCTTTCAACACTCTAAGGTGGTAATAAGGTGCCAATATTGAAATTGTTCATTACTTGAGGTTTCCCATTTGTCACCAGATCTGGTTGCTCGTGTGGTCTGATCAGACACCATCCACACTTGGGTTACTCAGCAAGCAGATTTTCACTGACTACTCTTCCACGACAATTATTGCACAAGGACAGAAAGAGAGCAGGCAGGAGGGAAGATGATTCCCAGCACCCAGCCAGGCTCCTGCTCTGAATCATACCAGTCTAAACTCAACACAGTTGTTGACAACAGGAAATCTCAGCAGCTGCATCAGCTGAGACAGAAACCAAAGTTTTGCTGCTGTGAGTATCCACCTCTTTCAAGTTTTGGTCCATATTTTATCCAAAGTAAAATACTTGTGTTAAAAATAAAGTAATATAATAAAATAAATAAAACAGAGTATTTTTAACTGCAGATATTAAGTGATGGATTTCACCTATTCATTAAAATAAATATCTGAGTTTGCCCCATACATCAGTGCCCTGATACCCATGAAATTACCACGGGGGATGGATTTTGGTGTAAGTTTGTGTGCACGTATGTCTCCATTTAAATGAGGCGTCTGTGTGTGTACCTGTGTGTGTCTCTTGTTGCATAAATAGACACACGCACACATACACTGTGTTTTAAAGCTCAGGCAGAGCAGAAAGGTTGGCTTCCTACAACATTTTCTGTGTTTTCTGGCAGCCAGCTATACCCAGGTTAACCTGATCTTTACCACATAACTTCAGTCCAGGGAATGTGATTATAAAACTTTCCCATCCGTGCAGCTCTTTAAAGCAAGCTCATGATACTGAAGGATGGATGGATTCCATTCTCACTGTGTATGTGTGTGATGAATTCATTGGATGGGAGGATTTTAGACCCACCATACGACATTTTTACTTCTTTTTTTACTTCTTTTTTTTTCTTTCTTTCCCCACAAGTGAATTAGCAGAAGGGTAACCATTGGCCAAAATAGCTGGATCCATCAGAGCTGACTGGGATTGATCTCTTAGAGCCAAATATGAACCTCAGAGACCCACCACAGTCTTAGATTATTAAAAAAATATTAATTAAATAATGGATAAGAACAGAAAAAGAAAAAAATCTCAGCAAAGCCTTCTTTTACTGGTGTTTTGCAGCACCTGAAACGTAGCAATGTAAGCACATAATTCCAAAAAATAAAACCAGCATTCGTGGAACAAAATGTACAAGTGGATTATTTAAATACAACTATGCATTGCTCCCTCTGGACTTAAAGCTCTGAATCAAACCCACAAAAAACAAAGGCAGCAAAAGACCAATTTCCCCCTCCCAGAACAGGGCTTCCTAATCTCTCTTCTAGGCAGACCCCAGATGAGAAAATTGATAAAGTGCTGCAGCTCCCTTTGTCTCTGGATCCAAACACAGCCCTGGCAGAAATTATTGCACGGAGGTGGACATCACGTCCTAGGTACAAAGTGCCTGTCCCACCAGCATGGTCTGGCTGCACACAAGTGTCCTGAACACCAGCAAAAGCATCATCTGATGTCCGTCATTTGAAATTCAAGTGACTCCAGCTACCACAGTGATGTCCCCTAGCAGAGACTAATTAAATATATTTAAAAATCCCTTTATTTGTCTCTTTTAGCTTTGAAGACAAATACAAGGCAGAGTCTGGAAGATCTGAGCATCAGCTTTGCCTCCTTCATTTTATAACCTTATCTGTGAGCTCCCTCTCCTCTCATTTCTTCCAGCTTTACTGCAACACTCCTGGAATGCCACAGTAGAAAAAATGCCCTAATGATTCTTATTGCTTGGTCATCCATCAGAGGAGACAACAGGGATTCTGACCTTCATTTCCAAACAAAGAGATTTTTCCCTGAGGTTTATTTATATGGGAATCATCTCAACATTTTATTTCTCTAAAGTTGTTCTGCCACGTAACTCCCTGAGTTGTTCCTTGTGTTCTTTGATTAAATGCAGTGCCAGAATTGAAGGTGACCAATGCTTGCAATTAGAATCTCAAGGAGGATTAGTTCATGGGTTGTATGAACAGCATGTCCATGTTGTTACTTCAGTATTTTAAATCTCCTGAAACCATCCTCTGATCACCTCAGAAACCTGACAAGTTTTGCTGCATATTTAAAGAGAATTTTTCCCTTGTATTTCTCAGAACTGACTTGGAATTTGCATCCAAATATTTGTTCTCCTAGAAGGAAAAATGCCCTACAAAGTAACTCTCCACTGTTACTTTTGACAGACTTTGAGAATGGAAAGGGGGTTCTTGAAACGTAACAAAAAGAAATTCCTGGACAAATATTTTGACATTTGAAATTAAAGATGTCCAGAGTCATCAGCCCTGGTTCTCATGGAATTCCCTCAACCATTCCCATAGAAGATCAAGGAGAATATGTAGGGGAAATTTCCCTTTTCTTGCATTGATTTTTAGGCATCTCCTATGGGTCTCTTAAATATTCCTCAGAAAAGCTCTTCCATCTTTACATCTGCTTTCTATCTCTATTTTTGTCCAGGTGCCTCCTAACCTAACTGTACCTGATGTCTTACTCAAAACCTGGGATGAATTACATCTACAGATCCTCCAGAATAACCAAATCAAAGCCTACCAAACCACAGCAAGCCAGGAACCATACCACAAGAAGAACATCTTGAAGCACTGTCTCGAATGGCTGTTAACATCCTAACAGTGCTTTTCGAGCTTGGACTCGGTTTCCACTTTACACTGGATTTTGCTTTGGGGTTTGGTGTTTCTTTCTTTCTTATTTTACTTGTTTTGAGTGTGAATCCACATACCAACAGAGAAATACTGTAAATAATACTCAAAAACACTCCCAGTAGGTGGCTAAAAGACACACATAGGGAAGGCAAGTATCCATAGAGCACTTCAGCTGGATCTCACCAGCATCTGGCCCATCTATCTTTGACTTCCCAGCCCAGATCACCATTTTGCAGCATCTTGATACAGCTCCAGCATTGTAAATTAGAGCTTCACCGTGCACTTGCACTGTTGATTCAGCTGCGGTGGGTATCCGGTCATTTGGGCTGAGGAGTTAGAGGCAGATGGCCATAACCCTGGCCAAATCACTCCCTCCTGTGCTGTTGGCTACAGAAACTGGCATGCTTTAACCACGCTAGCCCAGTAGGCCATCTGGATTCAGACAGACCTTCGACCCTTTTTCTGGCGTGTCTAAGTATTGTAAAACGGAGCTCGTTGGCAGCCACGGGAGTTGCTGGGTTGTTTTCTTTCTTAAACAGATGTCCAAAGGAACCATAAGCTGATGTTTCATTTGCTGCCTAGGGTTTCTTTGCATCTATTTCAAGACCTTGCAAAGTAGATGGCGTTGTGAAGCTGGTTCTCCTGTGGAAAACAAAGCCTGGGAGGGAAAAAAAATTGAGTTTCATTTCACAACCAATTTAGAGCATGGATGGCAACCTGGCCCTGGAGATGGGGCTATCCTTCCTTTGGAGCACTTTGGGCTTTGTTTCAGGTGGCAGAGACCTCACAGACCTCTGCGGTTGAAAAGAGAGACCGGGAGCCCTTCAGGCAAACCTCTTGAGGTAAGGACCCAGGAAAAAAAGCAATGGAGATGTGAAGTTAGGGAATATAAGGCAGAGAAGAAAGATTATGTATCAGGAAGTTACATTTTAAACTTATAACCCTAGATTTTCAGCTAAGGTCCTGAATAGTTTATGTGGCTCTACTTTGTTGTGTGCGGTGAAAAAGAAGCAAAGAAGGCACAGGGAATTACCTGGTGAATAAGTGCTAAAAGCAATGACTAGGGTGAACTACAATGAAGCCAAAGAAAGGAAAAAGAAGGAAAATTCAGCTAGTAGTCTACATGGGAGGCAGGGAGAAGAAAACACCTTCCCTGTTGGCTGCCTCAAGGTAAATTTTTCTCTCAAGGAAAGCAACTATATTCAACTTATATACAATATAACACAATATTTACATGACCAAGGATATTGGACTTGACAACCAAGTAGATCTTTCTGTCTTTTCCCTTTTTTTTAATTCTTTTTTAAACAAACAACCAAACCAAACAAAAAAAAAACCCACAAGGCTACACCAATATCTTCACCCCAGCCTTGGATACGAGAACGTTTTCTTCAGTTGTAAAATAAACCCCTCCAAACCTCATGAGATGACAGCCATTAGAGCACAGCATGACTAAATACTATTCACCTAACATAACATTATCCATCAAGAATCCAACACACACACGCACGAATGGCCCACACCCAGTGCACCCAGCCAATACCTAATCTGTTGAAAATTAAGCTGGTAAATGCATGTTAAAACATTTGTGGGAAGTTTGGATCCTGAGCTATTTTGCTACAGTCTATGAGCCTTTCAATTAGTTCATGACTCATTTTCTCCACTTGCTTATTCCTAACCAGAGGCTATTGTCTTGTGTTTCTGACATCACAGGCAGTTGCCTTAGGAACAATGATGATGTCACAAGGGTAGAATTAGCACCTATTAATATGAATAGGCACACAGAAGAGATGAATAATGAGTTCAGGGCCTGAATTAGACACAAATTACTAGGAATTTCTTGGACAGGAAAAATACTTGAAAGGTAAATGGGGCTTATATTTAAATATTATGTTTTCATTGCACTTGGACGGTGAACAAAAGTAGATATTTGAGTAATAAAATTACAAATACCGGGGTGAGAACAGCTGTAGGATCATGAAAGTTTTTTTCCATGCAAATAGGCCAAAAATTATGACTTTATTTTGAATGCTAATGGGTAAAAGCATGTGACCTAGAACCCAGCAAGGCATGGGGCTCACTAACATTCGAGTACTTGAAGTTCTTAGGTCCTGACAGACCACAGTTCGACAGGGTATTGCATGATGTCTACCCACACTTTCCTCTGTTTTCCATGGAGATGTCTCTCCACTCACATTTGCTCTTTGTTTCTTGGTTGACAGTTTTATTTTCTGCTTTCTTCAACCACAAATCTTTTTCTTCTGGATTAGGCTGAATTACCAGCATGCTCATGCACCCACCTGCTAACAAGGATGAATAAAACTGTTGTTGAAATATTGAATTTTATGAAGGTATTCTGGTGTAGAGTAAGCTAGAAGTGTAAATATTGCTTCTTTTTATTTATTCTTGTTGTCTTTTTATTTCCTGGGGGAAATAAAAAGTGAGTACTGTGGGGTTCACCATGTCAAATGAAATTTTAGATTGCAAATTGTCTAATCTTCCTATCCTTCCCTTGGCAACATCTACAGCGCAGTTGTAGAGGATTCATAGAATGGTTTGGGTTGCAAGCAGCCTTTAAAGGTCACCTGGTCCAAACCCCTGCACTGAGCAGGAACATCTGCAGCCAGAGCAGGGTGCTCAGAGTCCTGGACAGCCTCACTTGGAATGGTCCCAGGAATATACCACTGCTCTGGGCAACCTGGGCCAGGCTCTCCCCACCCTCAGCATCAACAGTTTCTTCCTTCTCTCTGGTCTACATCTCCCTCTTTTAGTTTAAACCCATCACCCCTTTTCCTGTCACCCTGCTAAAAAGTCCATCCCTTTTTTCTTCTAGGCCCCCTTGAAGTCCTGAAAGGCCACAGTAAGGTCTCCCTGGAGCCTTCTCTTCTCCAGGCTGAACAATTCACAATCTGCCTAGGAGTTACTGATGGCAGGAACAACCTGTCCCAAGCACCTTTGCTCGCTGAGTGTTTTTCCAGAGGTGGCAAGGTCTTCCACTCCATCTTTTGGCAGGTGATATATAATGCCCAACTTTACAGGCAGGAGGGTGAAAGCCAAGTCTTGAGGATGCTGTCAGCATGGAGGGGATGTGCTGTGACAGTCGGCTCCATGCCCAGCCCCGTAGATCCCAGGCTGGTGGCAAACAGTGTGTTTTCACTCCTCCTTCTTGACACCAGGATCAAGCTGCCCATCCACTTCTGCCATGGGCTCTGATACTGGCCCCCCGTGGACTCAGAGTGGAGCCACGCTGGCTTCACCAGTGGAGATAGCAGTGACCTGGTGTGTCCTCAGCTTATCACTCTCCACCCTGACAGTCCTGAGGAGAAGCAGCTGTCCCAGTGACAGTAAACACAGCTCCCCAACTTACCTGCCCTGTTTGCTTCTAGGCAGTTATGAACATGTATGTGTCCAATAAGCCTCTTTTTCCCATCCAGAAATCACTTAAAATACATATATTGGGCATCCTGAGGTGCTGGAAGGCTGAGCAGATGGCCCAGTGCTTCATACCTATGACAGATTTTAAGTCAGTTAAGTCCTGCTTGCACATGACACACACACAGATGCACACGCATGACTCCATGCAGACAAACACGCACAGACATTTAAGAGACAGCTGCTGCTTTGATCACTTGACATTTTAAATAGGGAAAGGCAGTACTATTTTTATCCTGTTTTACAGATGAGATGAGCTGAGGATCAGAGAGATCAAGGGCTGGGTGTCTCGGCAGCCATGGCTGAATGAAGCCAACGTACCTGCTTCTGATAATCCCCCCCAGCATCGCTTTGAACTGTTGGATTCCTCAACCAGACCAACTCAAGGGAAACGTGGTAGACATTGGTTTTCCTTCAGAGGTGGTTTCAACGTTAGACTGACCTTCAACAAGCTTTACAAGTTGTGTGACCATTTGTAGGTAGGGCATAGAAAAAAACCTGTTTGAATAATGAGAAACACCAGGCTGAAAAGGTTCAGTTTGCAGCAAGAAGCACATCTAACACATCTGGCACATAGTTGTAGTCATCCAGCAATGAGAGAACATACAACAAGAAGCACCAAAGAAAACACTAGCAGCCTAAAGCCCTGGGCTGATCCCAGCCACACTCTCCTGCTGCTCNACATGATTTTGTGGTGACCTGGCAATGCTGGAGGAAAGGTTGGACTTTATCATCTTAAAGATCTCTTCCAACCAGAATAATTCTATTATTCTATGTTTTTGTGGAAGACTTCCTGCTTCTAGACTGGGAGCATGATGTCTCTTCCATTTCATCTGACTCACTCCAAGTGTGAGGAGCCAAATCTCCCCACCTCTCAGTTCCTCATTTATCACACCCCTCCCCTCCTTGCTGTCTGCAACTGCACAGGCATCATCACTACAGACCAAGCTGAAGAGCCAGCCTTGCTCCAGAGAAGACAGAAATGGTGAAACACTCTTTGCTTACGTTCCCATGTATCTGATCTTGTATTTAACACCAGACTAGCTGCTCATCACAAGTCCCTCTGGCTCTAAAATCTGCTCATTTCATTGACTGCTCTGTGTGGAAAGTATTCATTCTTCTTTGCCTGTGTAGATCTACAGGTATGGATAAATATGAGCATATCCATACATACTGAAGTATGCACACCCACAGCCTACACACACACATATGCATTCTATAACCCTTCACCTAGATAGCTATAAATCTCTAACCTCTTCCGTTTACGTTTTCCCCAGAGTTACCTTACAGATTATTATTGATAAAATATGAACTAATGCTCATAACATCCCTGTGTGTTTAAGGGAGGATTTCATTTAAGTTAATTTTAGACCCCTGAAAGTAAAATTATAAGCCTAGACGAGTTTTCTGGGCTCCTTCAGAGTCAATAAAAAGAGATGGACACATCCAGAGGACAGTTTGGCTGATCTGGGGAGTTTTAAGGTTGCCCTCAAGGCAAGTATTGAAAGTTCTGCAGTATGAATTCCAATTAAGTTTGTTCCTTGGCTTATGAGCTCTGTATTCTCCTTTCTGGAGATTATAAATGAGGTACATAAAGAAAGGAAAACAAACCATCTGCAGCTATTTTCCTGTAAGCTCTCTTCTTCACAATAACAAGGAAGTATGGATAGCTTCGGACCAGCAACAAATTCAGGCAAGATAACAGTGAGCTGAGGCAATTTCTGGCAATCTCAGAAGAATGTGTTGAAGCTTTAATGGTTCCTCCAGGTCACTGAAGATGATGCCCCCACAATGGGCCTTGGCCAGGTCCTCAGTGCAATCATTCTTGCTGTATTCAGTGTCTACTTGCACAGGGAAATGCTGTCGTGTTTGCAGGTATTATCTTCCAAAGAAATCAGGACAGTAAATGAGATGTTGATAGTAGGCTATAAGGAATGCAAATCGTCATGAGAAACAATATTGACACCAGCATTCTGGGCTCTGTCAGCACCACTGTGGCCAGCAGGACTAGGGCAGGGTTTGTGCCCCTGTGCTTGGCACTGGGGAGGCCACATCTCGAATCCCAGGTTCACTTTTGGGCCCCTCATTCCCAGAAGGACATGGAGCGTGGCCAGAGAAGGGTAATGGAGCTGGGGAAGGGTCTAAAGAACAAGCCTGGTGAGGAGCAGCTGAGGGCTCTGGGCTTGCTCCTCCTGGAGAAAACATTTTTATTTGATTAATAATATTGCCATAGCTCTTTGAGTTGTATCTACCTACAGAATAGTTGGGAGAAAGAGACACCTCCATGTTTCCTTTGCTGGGACCGTCTGTCAGGTGGAATGACAGTCCTAGCACTCCCTAGTTACAAGGGACAAGAACTATGGATACTCCAATATTTCCTTCCCTCAGCAGAGGGAATTCCACAGTGGTTATGTCTTGGGGGCAGGAGCTGAGGTCATGGGCATGATTCAGAGGCTATGAATTTTGCAGCACGAGGCTCTCAAGAAGTTAAACTGATGACTGGGCAGCAGCCTATAGCAACTGGAAAACCACACACTTCTCTGCCTGACCTGCTGGCAGCAAGAATTCAGTGTAAGGGAACCAAAGCTGAGCAAAGACACGACGCAATGGGCAGGCAGTCATGGCAAGTGTGGATGTTTCAACCAGAGCATGAAGTTCACCTGAGGGTCATTGCAGCTGTCAGCTGCTTCTGAGGCTTGATCTAAAACCCACTGACCTCAATACAAAGCTTTCCAGTTGGCAGGCTTTGAATTAGTCCCCTCGGTGCTAAAGTTCTGAAACGATGCAAAAAAAAGCCAAAAAGAAGGGCGGTTTCACCTGTGGTTTGCCCTGTTTTTGTAACCTGCAAGCACTGAGATTAGCTGTTTCTGTTTCACACAGTACCTTCAAATCTCAGTTCAGACATCCTTGTGCCCTGTAACATACATGAATTTCAACAGGAGAGTGGGCAAGTATCTTGGAAATTTATCTATTCTCCAAACTCAGCCTCCTGGGGAGAAAATAAGTCGTGTGAAACTATCCATGACACAGGGGCACCCATGAGTGCAAAGGGCACCTCGAGGCATCCATGGCTTTTCAGTTTTTCATTTTAGGGATTTTCAGACTTAATCCTAATCTGGACATGATAACTGTGCTGCTCATAGGCTCCCTTTCTTTGCAGAAAGATGTCTCAATATAAGTCTCCTGTGCTGCTTGGTTGANACAGGAGAGTGGGCAAGTATCTTGGAAATTTATCTATTCTCCAAACTCAGCCTCCTGGGGAGAAAATAAGTCGTGTGAAACTATCCATGACACAGGGGCACCCATGAGTGCAAAGGGCACCTCGAGGCATCCATGGCTTTTCAGTTTTTCATTTTAGGGATTTTCAGACTTAATCCTAATCTGGACATGATAACTGTGCTGCTCATAGGCTCCCTTTCTTTGCAGAAAGATGTCTCAATATAAGTCTCCTGTGCTGCTTGGTTGAACTCTGATCTCTGGAGGTCCCTTCCAACACCTCCCATGCTATGATTCTAAGTCAGAACCAGGCATTATAGCCATAACTGGGTGAGACAGCAGTTGGTTCAAATATATTTGGAGTATTTTTTTATCTGAATTAACAAAATAATTTGCTTTTGCCATTGGAAGTCAAAACAAGGGTATGATCCAAGCTCAGATTCAACAAGAGTGAAATAATTTGAATGGTTCGGTTTGGTCCTATCAGTAAAAACCTCCATGTGCTGACCTGTTTCAAAAGCTGAGAAATTTTTTTGATTTTTCAAATCAAAATGCTTTTTCAAATCAAAATAGCAAAAAATAAATGCTATTGATTTTTCAGTAGAATCATTAGAATCGTTTAGGTTGGAAGAGACCTTTAGGAACTCCCCCAGAACTCCCAGGGTACCACTAAACCGTGTTCTTCAGCACCTCATTTCCATGGCTTTGAACCCCCTCCAGGGGTCACGGGGACTCCCCCCCTGCCCTGGGCAGCCTGGGACAGCCCTGGCCACCCCTCCAGGGAACAAATTGTTCCTCAGCTCCAACCTCAACCTCCCCTGGCACAACCTGAGGCCATTTCCTGTTGTCCCATCAATACCTGAAGTCTGTTAAAAGTTTTTTTTTATTATCTTCTCAGGAAATTTGAGAGGGCACAACAGCTTCATTAACCTACTCCATCCCATGACCTGGTCTCCAAAGTATTTGATGATGATGCTCCTGACAGTCATCTGGGCTGTCCACTGCCACGCACACCCCAGTGTAGAACTCAAAAAAAGCCATTCCAGCCTAAAGACGACGGGTTTATGGATTATGAAAACAAACTGCACGTCTGACTTAAAGCTTTACACCCTCTGAGGCTCCGTGCTCTGCAGTAATAATATTTACAAGGCCCATGGACTCCATTGGCTGGGCTGCCTCGCTCCGTTAGCCGCTGCACGGTTGGACGCGCGACGTTGCCCCGCAGCCCAGCTCCTTGATTTATAGTGTCTGGTAACGTCTCCCTCGTGCCGAAATTGAAATGTCTGTGATTTTTGGACACTGAAGGAACATTGGGTTTGCTCTGACCTGTGAATGAAGAGATGGCAATCTGTTTTTAAACTATATGTTTTATTTTTCTCAAATTGAAGGCCCCTTCTCATCTCCTCCCTCTTTTTCTGCTGGTATCTACCACCCTCAGATGCTTTTCAGCATTAATGGCTCCAAAAGTCAATTTTTCAGACACTGATATTGAATTGAAGTGCTCACTAAGACAGCTAGACCAGAATCAAGAAGAGTTTACCCACAAGTGGAAAGCACCAGATAAAGATATTTTCTCCACTGGGTTCAGAAATTATTTCTCTCTTACATCATATACTGTCTCCATAACTTCCTTTAACTCAAAAATCCAGTTAGACAAACCTCCCCAAACACCAAAAAACCTCTTTTCACTTTCTTCCCTCAACTGCCTCCAATGTCAAGTGATACCCAAAGAAAGTACATATTTACAAATAAACAAAAGATTACCACACAAACATTTAGTGATAAGATGAAGTAAAACTTCCTAAGCCTCCCTCAAGAGCTGGAAGTGACTGGACAAGATTATTAATGGCACAAAAATATTTTATGACAAAGTTATTCTTTGAAATCTCTGCATCTGAGAGGAAGTCTTAAGCTTCTCACACCCCTCTTGTACCTTGGAGGAAAGAATCAGAATATTATTACTTTTGTGTTCCATGTTGATGGCTCTTGATGCCATTTGGGTTTGATTTGTTGTTTTTTTCTGTCTCTCAGCAGTGTTTTGTATGCTCTGTGCTCAGACTACAGGATGTAGGGCCATTCTCTGTTGTGTTTTCCATCACTAGTGAGACCTGCAACAAATGGCACGATGGAAGATTTACTAAGCTCTCAGATTTGGAAGTTCCAATTCATATTCCTAAGCACAAGAAGATGACCTGCTCATCTGTCCATCCATATGACAGATGCACCTCCTGTTCAAGTTTAAGGAAACATGATTTTTTTTAAACACATTTGCTGCTCATTTCAGACATTTTATCTGTCAGTGGTAGAATTCTTTTCTTCCTCCTGTATTTTTTTGTTATGTCCTAGGTTGTTTTTTTCAGGGTATTTTTCTTATTTCATTTTTCCATAGTACAACATACATTCTTTATTGCAATATGGCTTTATGCATCCCAAATGTACTGTCATGATGATGGGTAAAATAACTTACAAGGGCAATAGTCCCAGTTATGAATGCTAAGAGATATTCAAGAAGGGTTTTAAGAGGTCCATCAGCCTGGGACACAGTGGTATAACTTATCTGCAAGGCTGCTGTGATGTGTCTTTTTTATTGGTGATATTCTGAAACACTTGTGCTTGAATTCCCAGTCTAGTGCTTCATGAGAAAGCTCTGTCCAGGAAAGGATTATGGTTCAATCCAAAGACTCATGCAAAGAATCCCACAGGCTTCAGTGGTCTTTCAAACTGTCCCCAGTGACTCACCTCAGTTTAATGCAGGAGGCAGCAGCTCTTAAAATGATGTGGGGAGGAAGTCTTAGCGTGGGTTTTGTCAGGAAGCTTCTTCAAAATTGTCTAGGGCTCAATTAACCCTTCAGGCTCAGCCAGAGGTAAGACACCCTGGAAAATCATGGTACACAGATGGGTTCTTTCCAAGGTTTCTTTGCTTGCTCTGGGTTTGAAGAAACAGAAAAAAAACAACCTTGTAACTCGTGGCTCTTTTCCTCTCTTAAGCTTCATCAAGAGAGCTTCCCAGGTGAGTAAAGAGGAAAGAACATGTCCATGCCTGGTTATCATTTGCTTGCATTCAAGAAACATAGAGTTATTTCTCCAAACCCAATAAGATTTGGATTAGTTTGCTTCATCTTTGCTTCCAGATATGTCCCAGGCTGCCCAGGGCAGGGGGGGAGTCCCCGTGACCCCTGGAGGGGTTTCAAAGCCCCCCGTGGAGCTGTGGTGCTGAGGGCCAGGGGTCAGTGGTGCCCCAGGATCACTTCTAACCAGAATGATTATATGATTCCACAAAAAAGAGACTTTTCCTGGGTTTGTGTGGATTTTCCTGACATTGCAATGGGGAGGATCACAAGCTCAGCCCTTATAAGTATGGGAACCATTTCAGGCTTGTGGGGATCTTCCTCCTTTTCCTGTTGATCACTGTGGAACCAACAAAGGGAATTCCAACTGGCATAAGCTGTGATGGCTTTACTGACCTCAGCAAGAGCTTTGCTAGTTCACAGCAGCTGGAGACATGGCCCTTGTCAACAGGATTTTTCCTAAAGATCTGGTACTTAAGCCATATGAAAGCAGAGTGTGTGTGCTTTCATGTAGCTTGGTTAATAAGACAAAATATATTATTTTAAACATGGATTTTTAAGCAAGCTGGTAATTTCTTTGCTTTTCTTTAAAAATAACCCCAAAATTGTTAGTAAGTGGAAATCCATTTTGCCATGTAATGGTAATCCACTGGATGTTATTGCTATTCTGCTATTCCACGGGGAAGGGAAATGCCAATAAAAGGGATTATAAAGCAACATGGATTTTCAATTAGGGCCTACAGTGCTACTCAAAGGAGGGCTTGCCAAACATCTAGTTGATGGGACATAGCTCACAGCAAGGTCTGGACACACACCGAGTAGGAGGGGAGAGATGAAGGGACCCCACACCTCTCTCACATAAGACAAGACCATGGTGAGAAGCTCCTGCTGACCCTCCACACAGGGGGACAGGGACAAGATGGGCAGAGAAGGACCATGAGGGGTTGTGACTTCTGTATTTCACGATCAGGTCAAAGCAGGGATGGGAAGGAAGGAGGGCTGCTGGGCTGAGATGGATTGCTTCCCCCAGAGTGAAGAGGCAGACAGGGGCCATCTGTGTTGTATTAAATCTCCCAGAGCTGGCCAGGGGCTGTGCAATTAGGAGACAACCCTTCTTCAAGCAAGCTGGAGCTATCTGTAAATAAACAAACGCATGCCCTTGCGTGCTCATAGGCATTGGATCTCAGCTCTTGTAGCTACACTCAGTTTACACACACTATGCACATGTTATTAAGGTGTACACCACAGTGTATATGTATATATACACCACATATATGTTTGTATATATCTACATACACATTATATAGTTTTTATTTATATATGTGTGTCTTCTTGCTTCTTACTCCAGACACAGAACCTTTAATTATGTAGAGAGGTCAATAAATCTGTAGAGAGTTCAATAAATCTGTGAAGTTTATACATATATATATGATTCCAGTCATAGAACAGATAAAAGAGGAAAAGGGAGTTGTGATAGAAGGTGGGACAATAAGGCAGAGAGACCAGGTGCTTGAAACTAGAGAGGCCATTGAAGATGTTGCCTCTAAGAAGTTATCTGTCCTCTTCCTTATACACCCATTTTCCAGTTAAATAAAAGTCCTACCCTTTTTCCTCTAGGAATGGTGACCCATTCTCTTTGCTATCTGGGACAGGATTTGACAGCTTACATCAGGAATGGGCGTGAAGTTGCCCAGATGTGTCTGCTGAGGGAACCATTTTCCTGGTGATGACAGAAGTCTGGCGAAATGCCTGACAAAAATCTGAGGGGGATTTTTTTCCCCTTCTTTCAAAAAATAAAAAAAAAAATAAAAAGAAAGAAAGAGAGAGAAAAATTGGGGAAGAGAGAAACCTGCATGTGTCAACCACACATATATGAGAAATCTCCCTTTTTTTTTTTTCCAGGTAGAAATACTGAGGTCTTCAGAAAAGACAGGAAATCTTAACACTGCCCTCCCCAGAGCCTCATCCATCAATCAAGTCTTTCCTTTGGCCCCAGAATATTCAATCTCTCTCCCTCTCTTCATCAATTTGTTGTATCTTGTACAGGAACCCAAGGCCATGTTTAATATGTTTATTTTTTACACTGACAACATAAAGGTCAACGTTTAAGTTAGGTTACGTAATCAGATCAGTCCCCTGTGAGTAACCACAGAGCAAAATAATTCCTGTTTAATTGTCCTCTTCTCCCAACCCCCTCCTTTCTGAACAGCAAAGTCCCTTTTTTTTTCTTCCTTCCCTCTGCCTTGGAAATACTTCAGGGCTGATCTCAGGTTTATATGAAGCTGAGATCAAGTTTTCAAATGAAGATTTCTGTCGTAAAATACTGAGGTATTTGGGAAGGAAGAGGATTTTTTTTTCCCTTTTATAAATGCTGTTATAAGGAAAAAAAATAACAATCCCCCCCCCCAAAGGTAGTAGGATTCTCAGCAGGGTTTAGACATACATTTTTATCACAAATATTCCTTGTGAGTCTTGACTTGGGGGCCTGAAAAGCTAAAAAGTGACTGAGCTCTCTGGCATTGTAAGAAAGAGATAGGAACAAATGTAATCTCAGTGTCTGGATTCATGTTCAATTAGAAATCTTTCTGACTTTGGAAACATCAAAACAAATTATTGCCCTGCCTAGTTATAGGCTGGAAAGATCACAGAGTACATTAATCTAACACTGCCAATGCCAGCACTAGACCATGTCCCAAGCATCACATCTACATGTGGTGTAGCCATGTAGACACCCACACGTAGACTTCTGCATCTGGAGCTGAATCACCCCTCAGACAGTTTTCTGAGATGGTACCAAGAGTTCAAAAGTTTATGTAATTAATGAATAGCTGCTGTTGTTATTTTCAGTCTAGATTATTTACCCTGTTTGGAAAATGTTTTCTGAGTGAAGTCAAGATAAGGGACTGTTACAGTTACGAGCGATGATCCACCTTGATATTCATGAAAAATTCTACCACAGAAGATAACTTTGGAGTTTTACCTCAGTTATTTGCATTAAGTCCTTGTCTTGACTTTAAGGTGTTGCATAGCTTCAGGAAAGACATCCAATAACAAGAGAAAATATCACTATTGACTGCAGAAAGGTATCATGAGGTATCATGTCTTCAGTGGATATCTGAAAGAAATGAGCTCTCTGCTTTCTGTATTTTTGATACCCTCTCTGTGAAATAGTTGATTGCAGTCCACTGTTGAAAGAAGGGTACAAAGGATAATTATTTCCATCCTTATGTTCCTCAGCACTTTGACTAATTGGGGAGGAATTAAGAAGGAAACCACATGGCCCAGTGAGTAGAAGAAGGGACTGGAAAGCTCAAGAGCTGGGATTTATGCCTCAATCTGCCTTGAGTGGTACAAAATAATCTCCATGAGGTACCCAAATCTCATCATCTTTAACATCCAGAGAGCAGTAAGAACATTCCCTTAGTTGAGAGAAGTACATAAAGAGATCATGGAATCATAGAATGGTGGGTCTGGAACAGATGTGGGTCTGAAATCCATCCTGCTGCAGATAATGGCATCTTTCTGTGAGAACCTGCAAGAGCTGCCCAGGCTGTATAATACAGGAATTTTATTAATGTCTATAAAGCATGCAACAAAAGTTACTGCATGCCATTAACTGCTTCTTCTGTTAAATTGAAATGAGAGGATCTGAGAGCTGTTGAGGACTGAAAGTCTCTGCAGACAGGGTGAGGCTTTTAACACTGGATTTCATCCATTATTCCCTGCTACAGAACATGCTGCTTTACCATAAATGGTGGGGAGAGGAACGTTCCTTGACTAGCTGTAAATTGAACAAAAATCAATGTATTCAGCAGCTCATTACTGCAATGCTGTAATAGGACTGGAGGTTACAGAGAAGGATTAAGCATTCTGAAAGAGAAGTGTAAAACAATATGAAACACATAGAATAACAATAAAAAAAAGAGGGAAAGAAAACAGGAAAAAAAAAAGAACATTTCAGACCATGCACAGAATAATTCAAAGCAAATGTGAAAGCCATTCTCTTCAGCAAGACAACCACAGTAGGTCACACGAGTGCTCGTGCTTTCTGTTTTGTTTTGTTTCTCTTTAATCCACAACATTAAGCTCATGGTCCTGGACGGTATTAGTTGGAAATATCTCCTGAATGGCTGTACTTGCCAACTAGCTGCTTTGTATTTATTTTGTAATTATTCAGATTATTTGATCTATGTGTCCTGTGCTTTCCTCCCCCTCCCTCTCTTCTTCTAGGAAAACAGAAACATCAGCTCCCCATACGTTTCTCATATTTGCCATCAAATGCATTTGTGGAAAATCTGGTTTGGTGCATCGCTGTGGGCTGGACTCCCACATACTTCTCTAATGCAGGATGTTTGGAGAAAAGGTTGAAGTATACACTCAATCCTCCACATTTCTTGATTCATTTTTTTTGGTGAATAAACCATACCCTGGCTACAGAGGCACCTGAGTGGCCTCGAGCATGCCAGCATAGCTTTGGCAGGGGTTTGAATACAAAATATAGATTGACACGCTCTGGAACTGGCTGCATGTTGGCATTTTACTGCAGGAAGAAGTGATTCTCTCTCTCCCACCACCAACGGCTGCTTCCCTTCCCTACTGCCAGCCCAAACATTTATGTATCTGTGAGGAGGAATGAGAGAAGGGGATGGAACTAACCCTGAAAGCAAAAATAGCATTGATCCAGATCAGGTCCCTGAGCTGGCCCGTGGTACCAGCACACAAGTGTTTGCACTGGATTTGCCTCACAGATTTAAAAGATGCAGGAAATGATGGACAAAACTGCTCTGGGCATGCACTGCTTTTTTTTTCCATGATGCTTTTCCTGAGCTGGCACACCCTCCCAGGACCATAAGGACATCAGCACTGGAACACCCAGTCTGAGTCTGGAGCTCTTTATGTCCATCTTGCTTGGATGTTATCCATGACATCCAAACCCAATGCTACTTCTCATACTGCAGGGTTGGAAGCTGCAGCTTCATGGCAGCTTTAGTACAAGACCTGCAGCTAGAAGACTGTAAATTTGGTGGTGTCCCCAGTTAGAGTCAAAGACAACCACTCTTAAAAGTGAGAATCTACTGGGAAGGAAGACCATAATGAGAGTACTGGAAGAAAACTGATCAGTTCCTGAAATAACACATCAGTTTGTGCTCTGAGGTATTTAATTTCAATATTCTTGTGCTCAAGGCTAGCAAATGGTCTTTATTCTTACTGGGACAACATAGAAACTGGTTTGAAATGCACCAGTAGAATTCTCCTTGCAGCCCAACAGCGTGAGGAAAGAATGCATTCTGGAGCATGCTATATCAAATCTAGCCCACCATCAAGCATGTAAGGCATTTAATTACTTCACTTTGAATTCAGTTGCTTCAGAAAATGCAATGAAGAAAGCTTATGGAGCATGATAACATCATGCAAAGCCTGGGAGACAAACAGGGCCCAGATAAAAGGCATGAAGAAGGAAAACACAGAAGCAGAAAGAAGACAAACCAAGCGAATCCAAACACAGCTCAAACATTTTCTCTTTCTGTTTTGTCTTTCTTACCCCCCTTTCCTTGCTGATCTGTTTGTTGCCTCACTGGGTGTTTCCAATGGCATGCAGCCTCATGAGCAAATAGTTTCTGGGATGGACTTCAAAGCAAATAGAGCACTAGATAGGAAATAAATACAAGACGATCAGTTACGGTGCCCCCAGCTAGAACTCAAGTCCACAGGACCAGGTCAGAAGCTTTTCTGGATGAAAACTCCCCTGAATGAAATGAACAAGAAGGAAAAGGGATCAAATCGAGACCCAAGAAAAGTTCTGATTTATTTTCTTCTTTTGGAGAGGAGGATTGAGTGGGTGCTCCATCACTTGCTGTGTTCAAGCCCAGGTTGGATGTGGCTCTGAGCACCCTGCTCTATTGGGAGGTGTCCCTGCCCATGGCAGGGGGTTGGAACCAGATGATCTTAAGTTCCCTTCCAACCCAAACCATTCTGTGATTTTATGAAGAGAGAGGATGAAACACAATGAAAAGACAGTGACAATAAACATCTAAACGTTCACAGTAGATCATCCATTACCAAGCTCTCCTGGAGCATACAGAAATGCATGCAACCTCACTGCCTTCTCCAGCAGAAATTCCATGAGAACATGAATCCAGATGTAGCTCTTGCTCAGGCAGAAAGCGCAGAGTTTAGTTATGTTTTGCCACATCACATTTTATCTTCCCCTTGCATTTATCTTCTGCCTGGAAAAAGGTCCTAGGATTTTTAACCTGTTTGAAGGAGGTTTTGCAAATGAAAATAACACCCTTTGACAGGAATGGTCATCGTGAATTTACAGGAGTCTTCCTCACTCTAGGCAGCCCTCTCACATGAGCATCTATACAATTAAGCTCCTAAGCTCCTTTTCTGGTCAATGAAGAGTTGTAAGCTCCTGAGGAGGATTCAGACACTATTCTAATATCCCATCATTTTCGACTATACCGTCTGGATAAACCTGACCCTTTCTTTATAGCAAGAAATTAGGGAGAATAATTATCTAATTAAATGCTTGTAGCTTAGAACTATTAATTATTCATAGAATCATAGAATGTTTTAGGTTGGAAGAGACCTCTTGAGGTCATCTGGTCCAACCTCCCTACACAAGTAGGGACATCTCAACCTAGGGCATTGCTTTCCCACCTAGATTTCAAAATTTTCAGCAGCATTTTTCAAAATGTTTGATTTTTTTTTTAAACTTTCTAGGTTTGCTTTTTTAAAATTATTTTATTATTATGATTACTTTGTTTTGAAGTTCCCATTGCCTGTCTAGGTGATCTTCCTGGTTCTTCATTTCTTGCTGTGTAGCTCAGGGCATAGCTGCTCTTGTTCCCCAAGCACAAAACCTTTGGGTTGTCCTGAGGTAACAGAAGCAGCCATGGGTACACAACCCCTCAACCCAAGAGTCTACAACCTTCTCTTGTGCCTTACAGCCAGTGCCAGCCCAGTGATGCTGCCTCATAGGCTTCCTAGCATTAATTTTCCAGTTTAGGTGTGGTCAGTCTGCTCACAGACGTGCTTTGGCCTGAAGTATTCCCTGCAAAAAAAAATGGACATTCATTTGTTGAACTCCTTCTCCACCCTCTGAAACAGTTTCTCATGGCAGGGCAATGTGCTGAGCTGAGGGTGTTTCTATTTAAAACTATTCTGAGCTAAAAGGAGTCGAGGGAAACCAGAAGGAGAAGGAGGAGGGGGAAAAAAAGAAGTATTAAAAAAAAAAAAGGAAGGAGGGCTGGTGAGTAGATGTTGTAGACTGTTTCCATGACACATGAAGTGTGTGGCATGAGATATAAATACCATGACCTGGTACCACACTGACAATTGCACTTCTGGAGCAGTGGAAATAGTAGCTCAAATCAACATCGTAAGTGGAGATTAGGGGACTGTGATGATTTCCCTTGGCTAACTCCTTACTCTGAGCTTTTCAGCAGACCTGCTGGGGTTTAAATATATGTTATGGTTCCCATGACCTGCAGATAACCCAAAAAGAGGCGTTGGCATGTCAGGGCATACACAGATAGGGGAGCATTTGATTTGCTAAGCAAGTATACCGAAGGGCTCTGTGGGGCAGCTTGAGGATCTCCTCTGAACTCATTGTGCTCCCAAAAAAAGAGGAAGGGCACTGGAAAGTAAATCAAGGTTTATGGGCTTCTTGTGGAGAAAGGGAAGGGTGAGGTGAATACCATAATAGAATTACCCATGACAAGAAGAGAGGTGCCTATTGCTTTTGGTTTCACCTGCCATGTAACAGATCAGGAAGCCCTTAAACTGTCCCAGATGAGTAGTTTCACCTTTGCTGCTGTCGTTTGAGGATTGGGAGCTCTGCAGACGGGCTGAAAATGCCTTCTGTTTTACCCACATGTTGAGAAGCTGATGGTCCTTCAGGCCTGCACATGCTGCTGGTACCTCACACTTTTGTGGACCACAGTAATTGACCTGCAGTGCCCCTGCTAACCTCAGGAGGCATTTCATTCCAGGTCTGGTATTTCTGTCTGCGTTGGCTTTTTCCTGATGAGCATCATAAAGTCAAAGGCATTAAAACTCAGGGTGTTTCCTCAGGAACAGCATAAAGCATGGAGGGAACTTGTAGGTAAAAAGATTAATGAAAATTAATCTTTCCAAGGTGCAGCTGGACCTAACTCCCACTGACTGCGGTGAAAAAGGAAGGGCTGTGTATATCTCAAGACTAACACCTAAAAGGAAGGAATTTTCCTTGCACTTCCCAAGTGTCTTGCCTGGAGCTGGGATTGGCCATGACTAAGCAATGTGCTTAATGCTTTGGCATAAAATCTCCTCCACCTGCATCTGCTTTAACCTCTGCTTCATTCGGCCTTATTACCAGCTTAATAAAAATAATATTAATGTCTTCATTTCATCCTTCAAGGTTTGGGATTATTAGACTGGCAGCCAACCAAGGTCTTTGCTGTAAATTACAATGAGAAGGTTATGTGCAAATGATATCTTACTCCGTGGGTTACAAGGCAAAGGAGTTTTCATAGGCATACAAGGGAAATAACTGTGCTTTTTAAATAAAAGAGGTTAACTAAAGTGCTACCTTTTGGTGAACCAGAACTACCCAGAAGAACAAAGCTTTTTTGATTATTTTGTTCTATTTAATTTTGTTTTTTTCCTCTGGTTAGGAGTTGTAAAATATTCTGCTATCACAACACACATTCCAGTGGGAGTCCAGTGGTTGTGGTAACTCTTGTGGGTTTTTTTTGGTACAGGGTCTCGTATTTAGTGTTTTATTTCCTGAACTCCCAGCTACAAGAGTCATGTGATTGTGTGAGACTCTCAAACTGCTTTTTTTTTTTCAAAGATTCTATTTCTTCCTTGCAGGAGTAAAAAAATGTGATTTTCTAAAGGCTCTAAAACCAAGATTCAAACAAAAAGGATATGATTGTGACTAGTTTTTTTATGATTTTTCTATTGATCTTTACTTCTTCGAGCATCAGATGCATTTCTGAAAGCAGGGGACTGCAAAACAAGGTCAATGTTGTGCCCAGAGCCTGCACCAACCACACCATCTTCCTGAGTGCAGCCAAGGGACTGCTTTTGGATTTGGTCCCTGTTTGTCCAAACAACTTCACTAGCAGCTGGCCACATCAAATGATTCTGCAGTTTTTGCTGCCTATGTTCTGTTCCAGCAAGATTTTTGAGCTCTGAATTTCACGATTTCATTTCTAGTAGTAGTGACCCTGACTTGAACAACTGGACTTTTAGTCCAATAATAACCAGGCTGACACTCAAATTAAAGAGAAAAATGGTTCCATTTCCACTGACTCTTGCACTCAGTTTAGGAACATGAGGCTCATCCTTTGGTGCTATGATCAATGAACTCTTTCCAGATGTATTGTCAGTATGTTAGAGGTCTACATGCTGACATATCAAGCAGCTGAGTTGTATACTCTGCTTTAAAAGCATAAGCTGAAGCTGCAGCACTGTTTACTTTTAGCTCTGGAAATTACCAGGTCTGTCAAAAAGATAGCCTTGCATTAGCATCTTGGTTTAGATCACTGGCTGGAAAGCATCGAGCCTTGATTCTTCAGAAAGTCTCAAGCTCTGCCCATGGTTTGTGTAAATTACCAGGGACTTGTGTTACTGATTCCAATGAGGGCAAAACTGGGGCACTGAAAACTAAATCTATTAATCTGCCCGCATTCACCTCCTCAAGAAAGTTAAAGTAGCAGACTAAAGAGCCTATAAAAGCTTTTGGAAGAACTTCAAGCGTAAATCCATTGAAGTGTCAAAGCTGCAATTTGCTGAATGAGAAACAGCGCAGCCCCCTCGATTTGCAGAAGGTGGATGTCTGAAGAAGCCCTCTGAAGTGGTTGGCTTCCTCTCCAGAGTTGATTAGTGCCTTTTCTAACTGCTGTTTGCTCTGAACATAACGTGCGTTCCTTGGCTGCCACTCTCTCATTACCAATTAGGGGTTAAGGAAAAAGAAAATTGAATAAAAAAAGAAAAAGAAAAAGCAAGAGGAATAAAAAACCCCTTTGATTCAATTTCCTTTTGTTAAGACTTCCTTAAATGTTATCATTAGTTGTTGTTTATTTAGCTAGGATTGGAAGGGGCAATTGTGGTCACACATCCGATTGCTGGCGTAACTTAGCCCAGAGAATCCCCGCCTGTGATTGCTGGATGCTGCTCAAACGGCTGCAATCCAGGCTGAGGCAAATCTTTTCTAGTTTCTGACTCTGGTGCTCCTCCTAGAAAGCTCTGATCTTAGCTGATTACAGCGGCTGACCTCAGATGTGTTATCACTTAGCATCACTAGGAATACATCTGCAAACAAACATGTTTGCAATTTTTGCAGTGTGCTTTCTGCTCAGGATCGAGTTCGTTCTTTCTTTCTTTCTTTCTTTCTTTCTTTCTTTCTTTCTTTCTTTCTTTCTTTCTTTCTTTCTTTCTTTCTTTCTTTCTTTCTTTCTTT
>VWZY01012785.1:79542-135782 GCA_013399075.1 Chloroceryle aenea | reverse complement strand
GAAGGATTTCTTCCTAGTTTCTTATCTAAATATACCTTCTTCCATTTTGAAACCATCATCCTTCATCCTATCACTGCAGGTCTTTGTAAAAAGTCCCTCCCCAACTTTCTTGTAGGCCCCCTTTAGATACTGGAAGGTGGCAATAACTTCTCCCTCGAGTCTTATCTTCTCCAGTCTGACCAACCCCAACTCCCTGAGCCTGACCTTGTAGGAGAGGTGCTCCAGCCTCTGATCATCTTCATGACCTTCCTCTGGACCCTCACCAACAGGTCCATGTCCTTCTTGTGTTGGGGGCTCCAGAGCTGAATGCACTACTCCAGTTGGAGTCTCATCAGAGAAGAGCAGAAGGGGAGTAATGGTAATTTCTTGATGGTAAAAGCTGTGGGAAACACCACCTTTTCTTCATACATCACTCCTGCCTTCATTCTTCAAAATCCTGGCACTGTAAAGAGCAGAAAGATGCAAGTGTGAATTTGCTTGTGGTTTTGTTTGTTTGGGTTTTTTTTTTTTCCTTTTGTTTTGCTTTAATTTTACCCGTGAGGAGCAATATTCCAGTTGCTATGGCTTGAGCTTGCAATCATGTTGTACGTTCCCTTGCAGCCCCATGGCATCACTGACACCTCATGCAGAGCAGGGAGGGGTATGGACTCACTGTAGGTATCAGCGAGGTCATCAACTGCTACGGTGAGGGAAGCACAGAGGCCTGATGTCAGCTCTTGGCTGGTGGAGTAAGATGGGTCTGAGCTGTAGCCGTCAACGTCCACCCAGTGGATGTCTCTGAGCACTCCAGTTCCAGGGAGAAATGGGAATTCCAGACACTTGTTCCTCTTAGAAGAGTTTTCTTTAAGGAAAAGCAAAAAGAAATCATGTCCCATTTATCTCTGGCTAAGTTCTGGATTGTTTTATATATAACTATACACACACATACACATTCTGTCCTGCGATGATCACATTTGTAATTACAGCACACAAATCTTTCTTGTATTTTTCTGGCAATACCTGCAGGACAACGAGCTAGTAAAAATGGGTGGGTCTGTTTCTCCAGGTTGTGTGTTTTGTTTCCCAAACCAAGCCAAAAGCCCCGGTTGCCTGGGCCTTGCCCTCACCCTGATGGAGAGCTTCTGAGAAAAGGCAAGAAGATAGGAGCCCTTGTGAAGGGAAGCAGCACCACTGATATACCTCAGGCTACAGTGGAAAACATTGCTGTGCAAACTGTCATCACCAGAGGCTGATAATGAAGATGCAGACTGGAGTGTGTGGAGTGTGGAAGGCAGAAAGCTAAGAGGAGGGGCAGAGAAGCACTGAATGCTGTGCCAGGGTGTGTGGTTAACTCTTGCTGGACTCGCTGCCTGGCTGGCCAGACCCCAAGTCCTCACACCTCTCACCTCCATCTCACCTTTTACCTCCCAGACCACATTCTTAAGCAGAGCCCTTATCACAGAATAATAGGGGATGGAGGGGTACTCTGGAGATCATCTCATCCACCCCCCCGTGCTCCAAGAGGTTACGCAGAGCAGCCTGCCCAGGATTGCATCATACAGGTGGGTTTGGAATCTCTCCAGACTCCACAACCTGCCTGGTCCCTTTTCCAAGACTCTGACACTCAGAGCAAAGAAGTTCACATGAAACTTCTTGGCTTCCAGTTTGTACCTGTTGCCCCTTGGCCTCTTGCTGGGCACCACTGACAAGAGTCTGGCCCCATCATCTCAAGCCCTGTCCTTTAGATATTGATAAGCATTGATCAGATCTGCTCTCAGTCTTCTCTTCTTCTCTTCTGATCAGATCTGCTCTCTTCTTCTCAAACCAAGCCTACCTTGGACTTCATCCACTCGGCAGATGAAAAACTGAAATATTACCATGTGGCTTGTCAGCAGCAGTTGTGAAATGGTCCAAGTCCTGAGCTGAGTTATGTCAATCAGGGGCAATGCTGATCACTGCTGGCAGCAGAGGTGTGACTTTGAATTGATTCTGGAGTAAATTAACTTAAGAACCCAGCCTGAAACATTATTGATTTGTTACGACAGGCGAATAAGACTCCAGTTTATCAGCAGTTTATAGACACCTAGGTATCAATTATTTCCCAGGAATTAACTGCCTATTTTTTTTTATAATCAGGATGGGGGTGATCCAGAGGAATTATTCAGAAAGTAAATTTCAGAACAAAGAAATGATGGCATATTTCCTAATTCATCACTGACAATATTCCACCAAACAACCAGCCATAAGGCCATGAAACAGGAAATATTTAAGCATGTGAAGGACAAACAGTTCCCCAGAAAGCTAAGATACTGTATCATGTTTAGAAAACCATCCCTGTATTTAAGCGTGTGAAAGACCAGGGATGTATGTTGCTGTGATGTTCTCATGCACTGGCTCCAGGGATTTTGTTCCTGGAGTGACAACAAGAGGAATTCAGAGATAAATACACGTTCACTATGCTGCTTCTTGACCACTTGAAGCAGGGACAACTGGAAGCTGTTGGGTCATATGGAATACTGAAGGGTTAGTGTCTTAGTCATCTGAGGTTCTCTGCACAAGCAAATGGTTTTGTTTCCTTAATGTGCATTATTGGAAACATAAACCAGCAGTTGGCTTTCAACTGGAGCTTGAAATCAGCTGGAAATTATGATAGTTGCTCTTATAAGGTGGAAGGCCTAAGAGGAAATTCTGGTTTTGTTAGCATGGCAACAGCAGCACGGCCAATACAGAAAGGGATTAAGGTCATGTCAAATCACTGAGAAGAGCTACATTTTTCTGAGAGATGGTGAAGAAGAAGAAGAAGAGAGAACGCTGAGATACCCCATGAAAACAAACAGAAAATACTCATAAAAAGAAACCCCTCCCTCCAGCAGCAACAACCTCAGAGCTTTATATGTTCAGACTATATAGGTGGCAAGCTGGTAACTGAAGCCTGTGCCAAGACCAGAGAACTTCCACCCAAACCAGATGTGGGTTTATAGAGGTAAAGCAAGCCTTTAAAATGGGGCTAGGGAGTTCCAAATTCAATCGTATGTCGATATAAACCCGAAAACATGGAAATGGGATCTGAGATTTTCAAATGAAAGAACTAATGAAGTGGCATTTTTATGTGTCGCAGCCCACATTTCGCTTTACCAAAACACAGTGGTCCTTTTAAAGCATTAACTCGGATTATTCATCTTTGGATCACGGGGATGTGGCCTGAGAATTCCACGTGCAGAACAATTCGACGTTCTGACATCAACAGCATTGTTACTATCCCCTCAAGGTATTCTTTTATGCTGTAGCAGGACCACACAGATCGTAGTTGCTCGTGAAAGCCGGGAATAATATGTCAGAGAACTTCTTTTTGTGAGGGTGTTGGAGCCTGGCCCAGGCTGCCCAGAGAGGCTGTGGAGATTCCCAACCCACCTGGACACTGTGATGCTGGGCCCCCTGCTCTGGGTGACCCTGCTGGAGCAGGGGCAGGGTGCAGGATGATCTCCAAAAGGCCCTTCCAACCCCTACCATGCTGGGATTCTGTGATACCTGCTGTGTCTGTCTGTTTTGACCCAGCTCTGGCCACAGGTGCCACGTCATTTCTCTGTGCAGCACAATACCTTAGCATTGCTCATCGAGTGAAAGGCTCACTCTTGACTCCCCTGAGCCCATGGTTTCAGTGAAAAGTAAACTAATTAAAGCCTTCCATTGATCTTGTAGTCATTTGGAGCTTTCTTCAGCTGCCAGCGTAAACCAGAGATGCTGTGGGATTAATCTCTACCAGCCTCCTAGCATGTACTCCATTTCCACACTCAACCAACTGCTTCCCTCATCCACCCCCACCTCTTTCTCACCCCCACCACTCTCACTTATAAATAGCCATGGGCAAGGCCGGGCTTCTTTTGGACTCCCAACCCACATACTGAAGTCAACAGAGCGATTCTGGGGGTCAGCTCTTTGCATAAACATGGCCTCCTCTTCACAGGGCTGTTTCAGAGGCCTTTGCCCTGTCCCACCATGAACTGCAGCAGGAAATTCTCCTGAGCTATCTGAGGGCTAATTAAAGGAGCAGCCCAGAGACCCTGTAACCTCCTGAGAGTCCCACAGAACTGCTCTGGCCTCTGTCAATGCACATGACAAGGCTGCTGCTGGTGAAGGCAGTGGGGGCTTCTTCAGTCAATCCCACTCTTTTACAGACCCTGGCCAAGGTTCGTTAGCTGTAATAAATGTGCTTCTGCTGTGACAAGCTAAAGCTCTCTCACTTAGGGCTTCCTGGCAGCTCTTTCGTTAGGACTAATGACCACTCTCTGCTGTCACATGCCCTGGGCAAAGCTACTCTGGGCCTTGTGCAGTTTTAATTAAAAAGAAGTTGTTGGGTTTTTCCTTAGGTTTACATTAGGAGTCAGGGTCAGTGATGAGAAGCAGTGTTGAGGTTTTACATATCAGGAAACTGTAAAGTAAAGGTGGTAATCATAGAATCACAGAATCACAGGATCATAGAATCATAGAATCATAGAATCACAGGATCATAGAATCACAGAATCACAGGATCATAGAATCATAGAATCACAGGATCAGAGAATCATAGAATCACAGGATCAGAGAATCACAGAATCACAGGATCGTAGAATCATAGAATCACAAAATCATAGACTCATAGAATCATAGTACAATCATAGAATCATAGAACTGTTTTGGTTGGAAAAGACCCTTAAGATCATCGACTCCAACCATTGAACTAACACTGCCAATCCCACCACTAAACCATGTCCCTAAGCACCTAATCTGCGTGGCTTTCAAACCAGGAGTAAATAGGATCTCTTCTTCCCACTTCTCTGGATGTGGTTTAAAATATTTAATCTGGTGCTGATGGGTCATTGGAACAGCACAGAAATCCATAGTACCTGTGAACCTCCTACTTTATTATTGATATATTAAAAGCAAAGTGAAATAGCAGAATTCAATTTGCATCCTACACATCAGTGGTCTGTCAGTGAACATCTATGGCACATACAGCTCCTAACTTTACCTACTTAAATGAGCAGTTCTTGGAAAGCTGACATGTATGTTCCCAGTAAAAACCTAGGAATTGTTTCTCTTTGATGACGCAGAAATCCACGTCACATGATTTTATTCTTGGCCTACTGGTCAGAAAGTGAAGTTGGAGTGAACATCTAGAGATCCAAATTCCAACTTTTTTCACTGCAGATTCCAAAAACATTAAATGATTCAACAAGGCTTAAAAATAAAACACCCTGTGAACAAATATTTACCTCTGATTTAGTCTATAGGCAAAGACACTGCGAGTTTCCATTTTTTCCCTTTTTGTACTGAAGTGATCCCTTGGTCCTTAGCCAATCTACACCTTTTATGATGTCCGAGAACTGATTTGCTCAAAGTTATGCATTTCCCTCATTAAACAGTACTAAAAAGGTAAGTCAAACCCACAAGACCACACACGTTGGCATGCAGACAGTCCCTAAATTCTGCGTGGCTGGCACCATCACATACATTAATGTTTGCTTCCATCTAGTGGGTGGAAGTAGAAATTGCTTTTAGGTGGATTGTTATGCAAATTTATTCTGCAGGGAGTTGTGGGTAATATATAGAAAGCTTTTCCTTCTTTAAAGTGTACTATTTTATGACCAATCCAGGCTCTTCACAACGTTTTCATTAAATACATCAGAAAGTTTTCATTTAGTCCTCAAGGTACAACCTCATCTCTGGGACACTTTTGCTTCACCATGGCTGACACTCTCTGAAGAAATCACAGAATCCTGGAATGGCAGAGATTGGAAGGGACCTCTGGAGATTATCTCATCCAACCCCCCTGCTCCATCCAGCAGGGTCACCCAGAGCAGGTGGCTTAACATCACATTGTCCAGGTGGGTTTGGCATCACTCCAGAGAAGGAGACTCCACAACCTCCCTGGGAAGCCTGGGCCAGGCTCTGCCAGCCTCACACCAAAACATTTGCTCATTCAAGCAAGTATTATGAAATATTATCAGAAATTATTAAGATCTCTTTGGAAAGAAGGTGGCTTGTTTTTGTTTGTTTGTTTGTTTCTATTAAAAGAACAAAACCCATTGAAGGGGAAGTTTGCAGCCATCATCTAGACACCTGACTCTTTCAGTTCCATATGGAGAAGGGTGGTAAGACCTCAACAGTCAAACCATCTGACAGACAAAATGGAAACAGACTCTCTGCATGAAGAGATGCTTGAAGTTTAGTACCTCTGCAATATGGTACCTAATCCCAAGCACCAAACTGTGATTTAACAAATTATAACATCATGATGTTCATAATAATTAAAAAAAAAAACAAAACCCACAACTAAACCAAACAAAACATCAAACAAATAAAGCAAAACAAACAAAAAATCCATTTTCAACTTACTGGATATGTTTTTCAAACACTTTCAGAGCTACATAGATTCTCTATTTAAATTGTTTGTTTTTTCTTAGGAGACAAATAGCAGTTTTACATTTTATAAGCCAAATTTTATGGAGAAGCTCCTAATTGGTTCTCTAATGTGATGAAAAGAAAGACAAATACATTGAAAGCTTTGGATCAAGGGCTGGATTTATCCCGTGTAACTTTAACCACCAGAAATGTGTGCCTGTGGTCCAAAGCAGTCATCTAGGTTTCCTTAGTAGTCAATGAAGTGAGAGAGAGGCATCTCATTCCAGCTGTGTTGGACACCTCTGCCAGGACAGGATGACTCACAGCCTGGAAGTGTCCCTCACTGTCCAGTGAGCGTAGAAGGAGACTTGATGATTTGCTCAGAGCAGATGCCTAACTCTGAGATGGTTAAAGTTAGGTGAGAAGAAGTCCACCTCTCTTCTCCTCAGCCTTTGGAGAGAACATCAGTTTTGGGCATTATGCCATAGTCTTTTGTGGGAAGTCATGTGCTTTTTCTACCTGAAGTTCTCATTGGAAAAGGGGCCAGCTCTGAAATAAGTAGCACAGGACTGAGGTAAAGCCAAGTCCTTCTCACCAGGGGTTATTAACTTAAGCACAGCATCATGGAAACCTCAGCAACATTACTTTCAAGTCAGGATGTAGATTTCTCCCATCTGCTTAGAAAAGATACAGAGAGTTCTGCTCCACTATTGTTTGGCACTACTGTCTGTAGGCTCCTTTTACAACTGGAGAGATTTCCTTCTCCTGATGGTGACATAGTGGGACAAAAGCACTCAGCATTGGTGTAGATCTTTACATGAATTGTCCTCTAGAACAATTTGTTTCGCTGTTAACTTCAAAAAGTCCACAGTGACATTACATTCACTAGACTAAAATTGACTTCTATAGTTTCCCATTATTAGGAAAGAAGGAAAAGATGTAGTAGGTAGCAAAAGAAAGTAGATAAGGTCAAGTTTCAAAGCTGGTGATTTATTTTTTCACATCACTGTGATTGGTTTTGGTTCATTTTCTTGCTGAGCAGCTGGAAACAGAAGACTTGTATGTTGGACTGACAGCAGTGATCAGTCAAACCCAATCACATAATTCATGCCATTTTGATAGGTGGTCACTGGCATGGAATCATTTTGGTTCCAATAGACCTTTCAGATCATTGAGTCCCATCATTAACCCAGCACTGACAAGTCCACCACTAAACCATGTCCCTCAGCACCGTATCTATCTCATCAGCAGATGCTGAATTTGGACCTTTTTTCATTATTAATTGTCAATGTCTTTTTGCCTCTAGAAAATGTTCTGCAATGTGTGGCTATAACACATCACAGCCTTCTGAAACCAAGGGTGTGCAAGCATTGAGAAGATGTTTGGGTTTCTTCTTCTTCCTTTCAATGAAGCATCAAGCTGCACAAAGGCTGGGAGACACAGCTTTGGCTTTGCATGCACTGGTGCTCACAATCACACCATTTACCTCTGTCTGGAAATTATTTTCCCCTTTGTCAGAGCAATTTCAGCTTCCTCTGGTATATAAGCCATATTTTACCTGCTGGCATAACTGTGCATAATTCACATGCCAGCTCCTTGTTGCAGTCTGAACTTTCCTGTCCCTGCCTTGAAATGTGGCTTTGTTTGCTGAGGACTGCAATCCTTTAGTCCAAGAAAACTCTTTGGGCTTGTTAAAGGGTGACCAGGTGAAACCTGATGACCTGAGACAGAGTGATCCAATGCCACCTTTGGGACTTGACATTAAGACCACCTACAGGTGTAAACTCTTACAGCTTCCTCACATCCCAGGAATTTATTCCCTCACTTGGATTTTTTTTGATACTTTGAATATTTCTTTTCTTTTGCCCTTTCCTGCAAAACCTTAATAAGAAGTCTGCACGTATTTCAATCAGGTGAGCTTTCTCAGAGCTGCCTTAGTTAAAAGCCACTCTTCCCATCCCACAACTTCCTGTAACTGTAGGAAAATAAAGAGAGGTGTCTAGCTGTATTTGAGTCACTGTGGGGTATCTTGCCTGTTTTCCAGATGCTGCTCCAGAAAGGAGTGGGTCACATGTAGGTTAGGTGATCAGGCTCAATCGCCTCTGTTGGCTACAGATGTAATTTATTGCCTAAACACAGATGCTTTATCCCTTTTGAGGTAACTTAGCATAACCAAGGCATTTGCATAGCCCTGCCTCTAAAGTGTGATTCAGAGGAGACCCATGCCCTGAGAAGATGCAGCTGGTACCCAGGAGAGATGTCTTAGAGCATCTCAGATGGGATGAGGTGCAAATAAGTCAAGTCCCTAATTGATATAATCAGTGGAGTTTAGAAAACATCTCTTCTTACCTGAGGAGAATGATTTGGCCAGAAATGTGACTTTCATCCTCCAGTTACTGTCTAATGGTCAGATGCTGTATGAGAGACCCCTGAGTACCACCGACATCCATAAGAGCTGGCAGCTCTGACACAGGAGGTTCAGGCTATGAACATCTTTCTTCAAGGGCAGCTGGACAACAGGTAGAACACCTCATAGCACCTAAAATGACATCAAATATTTATGATATAAGCAACTGAATCTTGCCAAAAATCTGCATTCACTACAGTGTCAATTTAGACCCAGATACAGGTATAGCTCACATACAGACAGACATCTCAAGGTGCCTTAGTCTGAAATCTGAGTCACATGACAAATGCTGGAAAATTTACCTCTTCTTTCGGGGGGTTTCTCAGTTGGCAAGCTTCCCTTGAAAATGTGTAGTTTGTTTCCTGTTTCAAATCGTCTGGCTTCAGCTTCTGCAAATGGTTTTAATTTTATCCTCTTTCCATCTAGAGCGTAGAACGCCTCGTCAGCCAATACTGTGTGCCTGTAAAGGTGCAGAGGTGTTAGAATCTGGTCAGCTGTCAATCTCCTTCCATAGGCTGAATAGATTAGGCTCTAAGTGAATAAAACTATTTTCTGTAGTCCTCACTTCTTTCTTCATAACTCGTGTAAAATACAAGAATGTAGGCAGGAATATTGTTGACTTACAGGGCCCCTCCACTGTGGGATCAACAGATCAGAGAGATGAGTAAAAGAAGAAAACAAAGAAATGAAAGAATTTATAGGAGAGAATCTGTTTGTTTCATTGTATTCCACTAACGCTCCCAAGAAGAAATTGCATCCACTAATGTTCCTAAGAAGAATTTACATCTGAATTAGGGGAGCCTAAAGCTGTTCATATGCTCATTCTGAGAGTATTCCTAGTTGTTCATGTTCCAGAAGTTCTTAAAACCCTTTAGATGAAGTTTTTAGTATCATAGGTCAGTCCTAGTTCTGCTAGTTGAGTTCTGTCTGTAATAATACCAGAGGCTTTATACTATGTTATACCCATCCCACTGCAGAAAAATTAAGGATGAGACTCATTTTTTGTAGAAAGAAATAGTGAAAATATGCACAGAAAGCAACTTTCTCCTTCCACCATTCCTTTCCCTCTGCTTCTGCTTCGGATGAGCTAGAGAAGAAGAGACTGTAGCCTGCAAGAGGCAAAAAGGAAATCATCTTCTACAAAGCAAGAGTGCAGTGGCCAGACAGACCCAGAAAATACAACAGACACAGAAACCAAGAAAAATTGTCTAAGGAAGCAGGCTGGGGCAGGAAGGAAAGCACAAGATGGGAACGATTATCTGTGAGTCAAGAGAGACAACCAAAAAGTGAATATATCTACTCACAGCAGGAAGGGAAGGTTTCCAGAAATTCAAATTTATTTATTTATTTTTTTAGTTTCTCTAGTTTCAGGGATGAGGGATTCAGGACAAGAGCAGGAACAGCTGAGCCCTCTACGACTATACTCAACCACCAGCTCTGAGGAGCTCCACTTTGAATTTGTGTTTCACTCTTCTCATTTAGTTGTTCTTAGAGGTGGTGTGAGGAGCAGTTTGGTGCTATTTCCAAGCAAAACAGAGATTAATCTACCCCACAGAAGCTCTCCTGCCTTAAGACATCTGTCTTCTTGCAGTCCTTGTGAAGTCCTCTCTGTTACTGACAGAAATGTCTGTTAATAAAATAAAAATAATATGTAAACGTGCACGGGTAGGAAGCTTAATGACATCTAGCATGGGAAAACGTGCTAATGAACATGCAGACTCATGATAAATCAAGATAGAAAGATAAAACTGAATTAAAGTGTATGCTAAACATCTAGGAAAAGACATCCAGTTTATATCCTGAAAAATATGATTGGTCATTCTGAGTCCTACTGAATTCTTGTTGTCTGTCATCCTGTTCCTATCAGTGACATGCAGCCAAGGGTTTAGGAAAGTATAAAGAACAGGACACACATGGATTGATAATCCCCCCAGGACACCCCTTCCTTACCCAGATGGATGCAGACTCACATGCACTGAGAGCTTCTGTCAGCTTGTGGCTGAAGGAGCTACTGTTTGTAGCCACATCTTTGCATCCAAAGGTTTGTGAGGAGTTTTGCTTACATAAATGTATCCAGTAGAATTTTTATCACTGGAAAAGTCACTTTTATCACTGGAAAAGTCCATTGCCTTATTTCTTACCTCCTTCTCCAGATTATTTAGTAAGATACTAAATACTACAAGCTCACAGATGTGGTCCTTCTGGCACTTCATAGAATCTTTGAATCATTAAGGTTGGAAAAGATCATCAAGTGGTAATTCCTATCCTTTACCCACAAAATATTCCTTTCACTCTGAATTTTTCATTTTAAGGGTAATGTTTTCCTCTTTGTTACTTGCTATAAACAAATGGAAAGTTGATGACATTTCAGAGCAAAACACTGGATTTGACACCTCCAGTCAGTTGTTTCAGATGTAAAGATGTTGTATAAGTACTGATGCCTCCCATGGGATGGTTTTCTTTATTTAAAGGAGGATGCTGAAGAAATATTTATTTGGGAAGTATTGTATCATCTGTAACTGCCAATTTTGATCAGGGAACACATTTTGCAACACAAAAAGACACTCATGCATGAGATGGGATGGAGATGAGGAATGGAGAGGCACAAGGTGAGGCATTAGCAGTGTCTCAGCCTTGCTGCTCCAGCAGCTGGTGGGTATCCTAAGGGGATTGGAAAAGTTGAATAAAGAAAAAAATTGAGGAAAACACTCTCTGCATATTACGAGTAATTAAATATTTGAATTAAGACAATTAATGAGGTACTGTTCCCACAGCTTGGATGGAGCCAGAGCCCTGTCAGTGACCTGTTGTTTCTTTTTTTTTAAGGTGGTAATGCTGCTTGCTGCTTTTTAAATCTATCAGTGGAATTGAAACAAAACAATTCCATGACTCAAGAAATTATGGAGACAAGCAGATCTTATATCAAGGCCTTCAATTTTGATTCAAGGCAATAATTATTGAAAAAAGTTAACGAATGGTCAATTCTTATGAATTACTACACTGGATGTGTTGACCTGGACTCAAGTTTCTTTCCACCAGTGAGTTTTACCTTTGATCTGTGAGGAAATGTGTAATGGGGAAGGAAAGAAATGGAAAGAAAATAGTGAGGATGGATAAGAACAGGCTTCAATAAACAACAGCAAGAGTCTCTTAATAGGATGCTTTGGGTTAAACTGTTCTTCCTGTAACGGAGTGGGAAGATTGAAGAACTTTGCAACCAAAAACTACAGGAGATCTATTTTCTATGTGCTGTTCCTTCTAAAGATAACAGGTCAGACCTTCCATGGGTGACCATGAGCTGAAGTGGAATAAAGTTGGCAGGATCTGATTCAGCTCCAGGGTGTGTCTCTTTTGGTGTTTACCTTTTTTTTCCCTCAGACATCGTAGGCTTTTGCATGGCTTATTTTCAACTGGGGAGTCACCCACACTTCAAAGAAGTGTCTCGCCAGCAAGCCTCAGGTGTGCTCCAGTGAAAGCAGGACCAGAAAAGTGGTAGTGAGGGACGTGAAGACAGCTCCAAGCCTTAAATTTATATCTCCCAGGCTGCCCCAGTGCATCTGTTTTCTATTTGGGCTTGCACGCGTGTGTTTTTTTAAGTTGACATTTTAGAAAAATTGGAACATTTTGTCATTTCCCTCCGTGCAGATGGGATGGTCAGCTGGGAACTTGTGCTCAGCTAGAAGGGGAGAGTTTTCTCCAGAGTAAAGGGTCAGATTAAGGTAATCTGAACCTGTGCTCGGGGGCCTTGCTCTCAGCAACTGAGCACGGGCTCAAAACTCAGCTGTGATTGAAGAGAAAGGCAAAAAAACCAACAATTCTTCTTGCCTTTGTAACTTCAGTGAATGGCTTGAAAGGCAAAGCTGTTGACTGCTGGAGTTTGCAGAGAGCCTAAATGGAGAGCAGCTGAGATTCTAAGTATTCCATCTCCCTTCTGAACCTTTAATTCTCGGGTACTTAATCTTATCTCGGGTTGACTTAATCTTATTTTCCTTCTTGTAATACAGAGAGCATGTCCACCAGTGTCTTCAGGTGGCCAAGAAGTGGTGAGAGGAACATCAGCAGCTGAAATACAGGCTACCCACACTTGAGCTGAAGGACAAGTCCTAACTGATAAGAAAAAGAAGGTCTGAGTGAAAAAATAAGACCTTTCATGTCAACTTTAAGGAGTGTTGACAAAGAAATGAAAGTTGACTTTCAATAAAGATCAGTGAATTGTTCCTTGTCCTCTCTGCCCATAAATCCAAGGGGAATTTTTAAAACATGACTTAGTCTGAAGCAGTTGGTTATTGATTCCTTGTCTCCTGCCTTCTCCTCTGGAGTTTCAAGTATCTAATGGCATAAATGGCCTCTTGCCTGTCCTCAGCAGATTGTTTGTATCACAGCCAGGACATTTATGCTGTGATTAATACAGTAAAGGAAGTTAAAATAATAGGGCAAGTTTGAATTTTCACTAGGTCAGCATTCAGTTCCTGGGCTCACCTTGTGATGCAGGTTTCTGAAGCATCCTTAGATTCCTAAGTACATCTTTCCTGAGACTGATGAAGCTTTTTATGC
This sequence comes from Chloroceryle aenea, assembly GCA_013399075.1. Lineage (NCBI taxonomy): Eukaryota > Metazoa > Chordata > Aves > Coraciiformes > Cerylidae > Chloroceryle > Chloroceryle aenea. The sequence goes on along the minus strand of VWZY01012785.1, from coordinate 122,461 downwards.
TCCCATATAACCCAAACTGAACTCTATGCAACTTAGAGGAGAGAAGGTTTTTCATGAGACTCATCCATTAATATTTCACATAACTTTTGGGGCTTTTTTTTTGCAAGCAGGTCTGACAAGATCCCATATTCCCTCCCCATCCTTGGAACCATTCCAGGTGAGGTTGGTCAGGGCTCTGAGCACCCTGCTCTGGTTGCAGATGTCCCTGTTCCCTGCAGGGGGATTGGACTGGGTGACCTTGAAAAGTCCCTTCCAACCCAAACCAGTCTATGATTCTATGACTCTGATATTTTAGTGACAGCCTCTCCTTGCTTCACGTTCTCCAGTGACCATTGTAACATCTCCTTCACACTAAGCATTTTGCACTGGTTTAAATTGTCAACTAAGCAAAAGTTCAACTGGCCTGGACCTCTCCTGTGCAAGGGAAATGCTTTTAAAAGAAGCAATTAGGAATAACTATTTGTTTACTACATTTTCCAGACACGCTGCTGTCAGGTCTGAGGGGGTGGTAACCACCACCCTTCAGAAAGCAGATTTTTAGCTCGAGGAAAGCATCTTTAGTACTCACGCAACGCTGAGGCAGAATGAATTGCTTGCTGACACATATCAATAGCTTCTGCCAAATAATACATGATTTAAGGCAACTAATGCACTGTGTGATGATAGCTGAAGGCAAGCATATCCCAAAAGATATATTGCTTACCACCTGCCTGGACAAGAAGTACAAATATTATTGCAAACAATTTTGGGGCAGCTCTGCACTTCTAAAATTCTGACATATGAGTTTTGGTTGAGCTGTGAAGATATTTTCCATGAGATGCTGTCCTCGTTTTGTCTCACTGCTAAAAGCAAAACTTATTTCAGAGGTGGTCTGTGTGGAAAATAAATGAATCTAAGATCAGTAGGAAGAAGAATATTACTAATAGGTTAAAAACTCTTGGATATTTTAAATTATTTTAAAGTAAACCAGCCTAAAGAAAGAAATATATTTCTTGTTGTTTTGAATGGCATCAGAATTTGAATTAAATCTCCAATAAATACTTGAAATTTAAATTTACTATCTATCAAAACATAGTAAAACTCACTGATCATAGCAAATGTTTTCAGAGTGGTGATTTACCTCAGAAAGTATCTGTTAAAAAAAACCCAGATGTTGGGGTTTCTTATATATGAAAATTAATGGAATTGAGGAATTGTGGTTTTTTTTCTAATTAGAAAAGCAAGTTTGTCTTCTAAAATGTTTCTGCTTTGTCCTCCCTAAATCCTGCAGTACTCCTAGCAAAAAGAGATGGTTGAAGCAAGAAAGGCTGCTGGAATCCTTACATTGCATTATATTACATTCCTCACATTGCACTGTGTATAGAACTGGACTCACTTTAGCAGAGTCAGGTGACACATCTTTTATTTTGTTATAAATTTCCGGTTGATGCAGAGAAAAAAAAATTTGGTGGATACAAATACATTTGATTCTAGCAAGATAAAAATTTGGGACAACAAAATCCAGATTAAACCCCAGAATCTTTTTTATTCTTATCTTTCTCTCTTTAAATTCATGCTGTTATCTGTATGTTGATTTTTACAATAAAATAGATTAAAATTTTGAAATTATAGAATATCTGTGAAATAATAAAAACTTTCACCCATATGTCATGGAAATATTTCCAACAGTTCCAAAAATATCCACGTGGTTTGGAGAGGGTTAGAAGTGACTTGAGGAGATGGCAGCCAGTTCTTCTGATAGAGAGGACATCTACTGAAATTAAATCAACCATGACAGATGTGTGTTGAAAATATTCACAAAACCTTCAGATTGTGGGTTCAGAGCTTCTTGAGAAAATGATTTGGCAGTGAAGCTGGAATTAGTGAAATATTTTGGCTTGCCTGGGATGAATATTTTTCACCCACCCCAACTAAATTAGACACAACAAGGAAGAGGAGGAGCAGAAAATCGTTTTAGAGCAATATTCTATTGTGAGAAATTAGTGTGTGGAGATTAAATTACTTGTTTAAGGTCAGATAGGAAACGTATGGCCAAGGCCTTTGGGATGTCTATATCAAAGCTGGGACTGATGTCTTATCCTTTGTTCAAGGCTCTTGGGAGGTCTATATCAAAGCTTGGACTGATGACTTAGCCTTCCTTTCTTGTTTTTATACGTGGATTGAACATATTAGCCAAAATCAAGCAATCTTCACCATCAAGGGGGGAAAAATAAAAGCCAAGCCCTTTTTTTCTCTCTTTCTTAGCATAAAGGTCTTCTGTAAGCTGAATGGAGGGGTGAGAATCTGGACACAGGACTTTTGCACCTGAGCAAAAGATTTTACCCCACTGGCAATATCTGAAACACAGGTCATCTCCATGGTCATTCTATTTCTGCCAAGCAGTCAGGAAAAGAGCTGAGGCATGTGGGTGTCCTACCTGGTAATGCTGGTGTCTATTCTGAGCAACCGCCTAAAACCTCTTCCTTCCCCTCATGCTCTCATTTCTTCTCACTCCCAAATGCCTTTCTTGGGCAACAGAGAAACAATCACAGGGCTGTCTGGAGAAGTGCCAGAAGGTAGCCTTGCAGAGAGACCTCTCACTGAACATATATAGAAATGTATAGATATGTATCTTCTCACAGTAAAAAAAAAACCAAACAATTTAATGCCAAAATTTCAGGTTGTTCATCTCTACACAATAGTTCTCAGATGTCATTTGGAAAAACCTGGACCTTGATGACTGCCAGGAAAAGACATGAGCACTAGAAATCACAAGAGATATGAACCTTTCCTTCTTGAAGGAAACCATCCAGATGATGGTTTCAAAGCAACCAGGAAAAATGTTTTTCATGGTGTCTCCCAAAAGCACCCACAAAGATGTCCTTGGGATCACCTCAGTTGGGTGGGTGAGCTGCAGCTACTTGTCTCTCTGGGTTGGGGAGATGCTGATGCCATAAATCCATCACCAGATGGTTTGATCCTTACTTAATTCCTCTGACATGCAAGCTCTCCTTGAAATAAGGCCAGCTGCTGGCAGGAGAACTTCTTCCTGATGGACCCTCCTATCTTCCCCAGATTTCAGTTTTTACCAACACGAGCAGAAAAGGAGTCAGGAAAAGAACTGAGGAAGGGAAAAAAACCCTCATTATTTCTCACCACAAAACAGCCTGTGAACTCCAGAAACTCTGGATATTTACTTGCAACTGAGAAGAGAAAACTACCTGGTTTTCTATACAACGCCGATTTCAAGATGTACTAAGCAGGGCAAAAATTGGTAATTTTCAAAACTAATATTGTTAAAAATTAGTAATAAAGCATCAGGAAAAAATATTAAAAAAAAATACCCCCAAAAAATTAAAAATAAATTAATAAAAAGAAAGAAAAAGTCAGGGAGAGAAAAAAAAAAAAGAGAGGTTTACATAGGAACAGGTCCAATTGAATTTCTAACAGCCAAACCAGGAGACCAGTGGCAAGTACTGGGGATTCAGTTCTGGTTTGGTTGCCAGTGAAGGTTACACTGGCATGGCTCTTTGAAAACAGGTGAGAGCAGTCCCCATCCCACCTCCAGATCCTCTGCAGACAGTCTGCACAGACACTTCTAGAGTGCTGAAGGTTTTATTAAGTATCCTGTGGCTTTATAGCACAGATCCTGCTGTGGATAGACCTGAGTTCATGTCCAGTTGGTCTGGAACATGGGCAGAGGAATTACATGTTTTGACTGGAGAGGCATCTCCTTGGGGATTGTGAATGGCTCCAAGCACAGTGCTGATGAGCCGTAAAAGTATGTGAGACACTGAAGGGAGAAAAAAACACCAACCAAACAAAACCAAAATCCCAACCACCCCCAAAAAAACCCAACAACAACACATCAGGACTCTTATGTTCCATTACTGACCTTGATGGTGATTCATAGTATGACCTTGGCCAACTCATCTAATCTTGTTATGCTGGCATCATTGAGACTGAGACCTTTCAGAAATGTCTTGTCCTAGCAAGAAAAATGAAGTTCCTGTGGTTGTCAGGAAAGTCCCTTCCTGTCAAGAGCAATGGCCATCATATTGGGACTGCAGATGATTTACAGAATGGACCATCTCAGAGCCAGTAAAGCTGAGTTATGGCAGGAATGGGAATAACTCCTGATGTAATCGAGGGATTGGAGAGCTTCTCTTACCAAAGAAAACTTAAGGGGTTTTGACTTTTTCAGCCTAGCAAAGTAAAAGCAGCAGCAAGGAGAAATGCTGTGGCTGAACTTCAAGGAATGAGATGAATTGCCAAAGTCATATGATAATTCTGGCATGGGGAAAAGGAGGTAGAAAGGAGAAAGAAGCCATTGATAAAAGAAACAGAACAGAAGATCCAAGCACTCAGGTAACTGGACAATGGATCTTTCTAAGTTTGTAGGTGGGATCAAAAGTGGAGGATGTCTGGGGAGAACTTGATGGTCAGGGAGTTACCTTCAAACTCTCACGTTCTCTGAAGATCTTACATAATCCATGGGGTAAGGTTCATCTGGTGTTTAACCACCCAGTAGCTTTGACATCACAAGCATTACACTAACAGAAGTATTACTCCAACCTGTAAGGGAGAGAAACAGAGTCATACAATTAGACACTGTTTAACTCCTTTTGGTTCCAGTAAAACCAGAAGAATGCCCTCAGCACATGACAGAAAATCCCAAAGTGGTGAATCAAAACATCAAAAGGACCCTGACAGGGAGTAAGACATTAAATGAGAATACCCTCTCCTTCAATGAATTCAAACTATAAAGTGAATTTGTCCCAGGACATAGTTTGAACCAAAGCCCCAGATCTCAGCCTTGGCTTTGGATGATGCCAGAGATGACATTTGGATGATGAGAGCCAGTCCTCTGACTGAGAAGGATAAAGCTGGCAGCTGCAGGACTTGAACCAAGGTGTGTGTACTGGGTTAGGTGAACCTCACTGCGAGTGATACCAGGTTTGCAGATCCTGCAAGCTGAGAGGTAGCACATATCAAACACTCCATACCCCAATCTCTCCTCCCCTTCCTTCTGCCTGCCCAAGGTCTCTGGCTTGTTTAGTCTAGACTATACAATCTCATTATGTTTCTCATTATGTTTCCTAATTCCTGATCTCTTGATAAAATCAAACTGGATAAGATTACATGCCAGATAAGGCAGAAAATTCCACCAAAGCCAAATGACATGATCTGATTAAATGATGACTTTTAATTCCTATCTCTGCTAATTAGCGTAGCGTGCCATGTGGAATCCAATGAGAGCAAATTCCAGTCATTTCCCCCCTGTCTCTCTGTTTCCCACCTGTCTGCTATAAAGGATTTTCAGTGAAGGAGATGGTTAAGGATGAAAATAGTTCATTAAAGGGATCCATCCTCTTCTGCAAGGCCTTTTTTCACCTCCTTCCTCCATATCTCTATGTGAGATAGAAGTGGCATGAAACTCTTCCAGATGGTCATCCTCTGAAGGATGGCCTTGCCTGCTTGGTTTCATCTGCTGGCAATCTATACTAAAACCCCAGGGGTTTCTAAGAATGACATCTTTGCTCCATGCTGAAATGAAGGTGGCTTCAGGGTAGAGTATGTCAGGTGGTGTAAACTATGAGGTACAGTGCAGGGGTGACATCAACAAGCCATTTGCTACTCTTCCTCCTCCTGTGAGGCAGAAAAACATGATGCACCATCTAGACAGACAAACGTTCACTCCCCTCTATCCTGTGTTGCAAGAGCCAATTCCATCTATGATTAAACAGTGATCTGTTCAAGCACTCCTCACACAAACACCACGAGCCATGTTCAATCCCAGGGGAAAGGGGTTAGTTTATATTGGGGCTGAAGGTGATAAATAAGCTCCTCTTTACTCCACTAGCTGTGAATCAGCTTTAGCTGTGCAGAAGTAACCACCTGCTTGAAGGGCAGAGGTTAGGAGCCAGCTGTCCTGGCTTCTGCTCAAGCTGGGAGCAAAGCAGGCTGCAAAGACTCAAAGCGTTTGCTTGAGGCTGTTTGCTCCCAAAGGGCTGTGAGAGATCAGAGGAGCACAGAGAGGAGAAAAGTGCTTGGAGACACTTAAATTCAAGAACTGCCAAGGCTCAGCGACTTCAATGCTAATTAAAAAGATATGGTTTATTTGCCTGTTACTGATGAGTAAGAAGGGGTTTGTGCTGCAAAAACAAAGGTTTCTTGACGGAGTTTTGTTTCTGCCTAATGTTTATGGATAATGACAGGTCTAGCCAGGGGCTCAGGGAGAAGCAGCTTCCTCTGTTTGGAGTCTACGGGAGGCTTCCAGTGGGATTGTTTTTTACTGAATGCCCATCTTCTGAAAATCAGGACCATGTTGACGGTGTCTATGCTGGTAAAAGTGTTCAAAAAATAACCAAGCTCAAACATAAGCAAAATGAGCCAGACTACATCCTCCAGCCCTACAGTGCTAGCCTAGAAAGCTTTGCATCCTCAAACACCCTTCTCTGTCCTCTTGTTGCACCCCAAAGGGAACCATGTTTGCTCATCTTCTTTTTCCTGTGACAAGACTACTGTTGGACTTCAGTAAAGCCTTCTAATGTGTCTAAAATGTCCAAAGACGCTTTGAACAAAGCATCTGCCAGACAAGAAGGTTCACAATCTAAATGTGAAGCAAAGGATATCCTTAAACAAACACTATGCAATGTAGACATGGCCAGTCTATGCCTCCTGACCTCATGGCCAAACTTAGCTCTCTACTCTTATTTAATTAGCAGAATAGACACAGACAATGATGCAGTTAAAAATGGAGCCATGGAAAACCATTAATCACTGTGGGACATTCAGGAGGTGGAAGAGTAGATGGGTACGTAGACCAACAAACAGGTAAGTAAACACAGAGTATTGTCATCAGAGTATCATTTCTCAGATTGATAACATCCGTGCTCCTACCTGCTCTAAATATAGGACAGTAAAGGGATGCCAGGGTTGCTTGGCTACCTGGAGGTGGGAACAGGATGGAGAAAGCACTAATTAATATCTCATTCCCTGGGTGTTCTGTATAAAATAGAAACTACTCATTAACATCCTGCTGCACCATGGATTGCTTTCCTTCTGTACAAAAAAAATAAAAATCACAGTCTCTTCCCATCCAGAGATTTAAGGATCAGCATTGCAGGGAGAACCTCTGCAAAGCCATGAAAACAAACAGCTCCTTTAATCTATTAGTCGTCTGAGCAATGAAAAGCAAGACCCATCACCTGAGTAAACAGTCACCACCATGATCTTTGCCATAGCCTGGGCTGGCCTTCCTGCTAATTTAAAAATTGGAATAGCCCAGCACTGATTTTAAGTTTGTTACTAAGGAATACCTGTCATGTGCACACAGGGAGAAGAAAGGAAGGAGAGAATTGCATCAAGTAGGGCTTTCTTTGAGCAGCGACCAAAGATAAGAAGAGAACAGACAAAGCACTGGCCGCTAGACAAAAACTTCTCTTGCTTTTAACTTACAACACACTGGATGAACATCTGTGCCCTCGGAGTCATGGTGGCTGCCAAATTTGCATTTGTTTTCATGCCTTTGCATACTCAAAGGTCAAGTTAGCTTTGGCTTGCTTTCCACACTCCTCTCCTGGGCACCATCAAGGAACTTGAGCCCTTTTCCTTTCCAGCCAGTGGAATTCACCCTCACACATTCCTCTCTGTGCAGCCAGGTACGACTTTGATAAGGGCCTGCCAGCCTCCTTCTAGGAACCAGAGCATCTCCACCTGGCTGAGATTGGCAGAGTGTGTGGGTATAGCTGTCTATGGTCACTTACATCTGGACCAAGATGTTTTCTGACCATGGAAGAGGCTGGATCTGGAGCTGAAAGAGAGTCAACAGAAGGGTATCTTTCATTATCAACCAGGAGATGAGGCCATGGTTCTTTCAACAGTAAATGGTGACATGCTTTTATCTGATTATTGAAAAGGTAAATTAAAAACTTCAAGACCAAGGTGCATTTTCATTTCAGGGATCCCTTTTCATTCTGGGATTTCATTTAATCTCTTGTGTTCACCACAGAAGACTCCAGCTGGGTCACTCACCCCAAACTCCTCCTTATAGTCAGCAGAGAAAAATCAGGACTTCTAAGGCACATCTTCTGACCTTGTTTAAGCATCTACCCAGAGGACAACGAGCCTGTCCTAGACATCTTCATGACCTGGCAAGGGGAACTGAGGTTACAACACCCTGGATATATGTGTTAAGTCAGATGAATCTCCACCCTCAGTCCATCACTAACTCCTGCCTGTGCATGCAGCATCTTCAGCACAGGTCTCAGCAGCCCTGTGGAAACCACACCTGGCCTTCCCTGCATGACTGATGGACTGACATGATCTGGGCGTAGCGTAGCACTTGGGTGAACTCAGGAATGCACAAGATCAGAGCAAGGGAGGTGGGTGCCTCATGTCCATCACTGCTTAGGGCTGGAAGGATGTAAGGAGCTGATGAGCTCAGAATAGCTCTACCCTGTGCTCCTTCCACTGACTGACCAACCCATCAGAAATTTGCCCAATCGTTTCTTCCTAAGTTAATTGTGCTTCTCATTTTCGTAGANCCAGGCTCAACAACCATGTCGTTCCTCTCTAGAATTAGGATAAGGACTGGCTCAGATTGGATGGCCCTTACCAGTCTAGGGTGAGAGCTCAAGACTAGCTTTGTGATGGGTGAAGCAACACTGAACCAAAATTCATTGCTCAAGTACCTAAACCCCATCTTGTGCAGGGCTGCAAGGCCCTCACCAGCAATGCTATGTCAGCTCATGGGAACAACCAGTTCCTGGAGCTGCCACCTGCTCCCAGAAAGGCAGAGAGAGCTTGGACAGGGGCTTGCTGTGCTGCCAGAGCTGCCTTTTATTGCTTAGAGAAAGAACGTGGCTGATTTCCCTTTGGTTTCTGAGAATACTCTCTCTGGCTCACCTGTGGCGCCTGTGGTTTGGGCCTTGGGCCTCAGGAGCTTTGTTGGGTTTCATTCTCACCCCCCCGGACTCCAATGGGAAGTTGTGCAAGTTCGATGAGCGCCCATAAAAACGCCTCCTCTCTGCAAACAAACCCTGACATCAAAGGGAGGTGTGAAGGGGAGCCAAAATCTCAGAATCAAAGGCACTGACTCATTTCTGATGCATCCCCCTGCACTGCCAGGAAGGCCACAAGCACACCGTGATCCCACCGAGGCGAGATGTGCATCCACCCTCCCTCCTCTCACCCTTGGGGAAGCCTTGGATTGACCCCATCACAGCAGCACCCTTTTTCCATACACCACCTCTTCTCATCTGCTGCTGGAAGAGAAGCAATCAAAGCCCAGGTCTTGGTGTTTGTCCTCATTCTGTCCTGCAGCTCAGACACACACCGACAAATGATGACCAGGGAGGCACTTCAAAGCCAAAGCTTTTTTAATGACCAAGTTGAGGGACAACCTCTGACCTCCCCATAGGGGAAACAATAATTGTTGACAGGGCTGGAAAAAATGTTCTCATTGTGAACATAAACAGGCTGGAAGGAGTTTGCAGGACCAGATGTGGCTGAGAAGTGTTTAGGAGCCGAGACAACATATGAAATTTCCATCACATTGTTAATAATCAGAGAAAGGGTCTGGGTGGTGGTTTTTATTTTAATTTTTTTTTCCCCTGGTCAATACCAAACTGGAAAACAGACACCAGCAACATTTCTGAATTGGTTTGGTTTTTTGGGTTTTTTTTTTTTCACCTTTCTTCCCTTCCTCCTTCTCCAATCTTAATTGGAATTTAAAGTAAATTGGGCATTGTCTTGGGAGTGCTTTTATTGCAACAATCTACCTTGACCATGTTCTGATGGTTTTCTTCCCCTTTTTCCAGGCTGAGCATTCCTTGTTTTTTAAAGCAGTTTTTTTCTACTTCTTTTCTCAGAAATCCCTCAGGGAAATAAATGCCCAGCTACTACAGGGATATATCTGTGGGGTTTCCTTCTCTGGAGAGATTCCAAACCTACCTGGACAATGCAATCCTGGTCAACTTGCTCTGGGTGACTGTGCTGGAGAATGATGGATGAATGAGATGATCCCCAGAGGTCCCTTCCATCCCCTACCATGCTGGGATTCTGTGCTTCTGGTCTGGTCCCCTTCAGTCACACGTGAGAGTGGCAGAGTTTAATCCAGAATATACAGATCGTCCAGTGTTGAAAGCCCCAGTATTTTTCACCTTCCCAAAAACATATGGATTAGGACAAAAAATATACAATCAAACCATGGTTTGAAAATGATGAAGAATGTAATACAACTTTAATTAAACACAGGAGCTTTCTCTGACTCAATAGGGTCCATCAATCACAGAACTGAAATTATACATGGACTTAAATGTTTTATGCCTCCTACCCTTAGACTTGGAATAAGGAAATTTAGGTTATCAAAGAGCACTATACAGGCTCCTATAGCCAATGAAGATCTCAGACTGGCATTGCAATCTGGAGATCTTTTTCTCCCTCTTTTTCTTGCTTTTAGGGAGACAGCAATTAACTACCTTCATTAAGAGTCTGAAGTCAGATGAGAAGAATCTGACCTCAGATATTCTGTCCTACCAGTTGCTCAGGGTGAAATTACTCAGGGTTTTATATGCACCCCCCTGCTGAGATGACACAGCAGGAGACTTGGATGGCAATAGTCAGGTTACACTGACATCAGATGTACATTTTGGGATGTGGGTTGGACAAGGCATTGGTAACCCCTTTCTGACTCTGACACCTGGTTGGGTAGAAAATGCTGTGGTGTCTCTGTTGCTATCTGCTCTGTAGCTCCAACCTCCCTCCTCCTGGCCTGTTGGCTCAATCCAGCTCTGACTCAGAGGGAAATCTGCCATTTCTTGCATTGCCAGAACACTTTTCTCCAGCAGATAGGTGTTCCTTGGAAGTCTCTGATGAAAATCCTTGTTCGGATTCACCTTGCATAGCTTAGGTCAGACAAAAAATGTGACTGCAGAGAGACATTGCAGTCATCCAGGAACAAGTTGGCCCAGGAGAAAGGGAAATCAGAGGGCAGCCCACATCTCTCAACCAGTTTCCTGCCAGCTCCCACACCTCCTGAGTATTCCCCTGCTTGGAAAGCATCTCACAGGCATTTCCCCCCTTGACCAGAGGTGCTACTGTGTCTGCTCCATTAAGCAAACTTCACACCCCAGGATCAATTCCCTGACTTACGTGGATTCAGAGACTCAGCAGGGTCTGCAGGCTCCTTTGGAGATTCTCTCTCTTCTTTTCAGCTCATAACAATGCTTTGCCATTTTGGAATTTGAAGCGAAACATTCGAATGTCAGCAGGTCCCAGTGGAACCTTTGGCCGTAGGTTTTCAAAAGCTTCTTCAAACAAGAATGAGTTCAGCCTAAGAATAATGCCAATAACACACATAACAGTAAAAAGAAAAATATATATATTGTATTATTTCTTCAGAGCCCCAGTCATGAACTGCTCAGGGTGTTGTACAGACAAAACAAGAAACCAGCACCATCCAAAAAAGGCTCAAAGTCCATGACTGATGTCCAGACACTTTGTTTAAGGTGATATTATCCAGCTTCCCAGTTTCCAAAATGAGAATAATAAGTACTACAATCCAGATCTTCTAGACCAGATTGGAAGTTTACTTACTATTAGAGTTTGTTGACTCTTCCTTTTTGGAGTTTAATTTATATTAATGATTGGGAATCACCACCCCTGGAGGGGTTTCAAAGCCGTGGAGCTGTGGTGCTGAGGGACATGCTTTAGTGGTGCCCTGGCAGTGCTGGGTTAATGGTTGGATTGATGATCTGAAAGGTTTTTTCCAACCTAAACAATTCTACAATTCTGTAATTCTCTTAATGAGGAGTTTCAGTACTGGCCTATGGATGGGGTTGGGTGTAGCTCCTTTGGGGACTGAAGGATATTCAGGCAGAATTTTATCAGATCAATTGCTCCAGTTTTTCTAATTTCACCCTTTTTGGCAAAGTCAGACTACAAAAACTTTTCAAATACAGGTCTAGCCAGCAGGCATGGTCATATCTTTCCTTCATAGGTAAGAGATTTGTAACACATCTACCAGGTATGATAACATCCACTGCAGAAGTGACCATGTTGCAAGGAGAGATGAAGTGATCCCATGTTCTCACTTCCACATTAAACTTACAAAAGCAACTTGCTGTCTCCTAGGGGCAAAGGTACCCAGTGAATTTAATTTACTCAAGTTCAAGTCGCAGTGGGCTCTAGGCTATCCTTCTGATAGTCTAGAGCTCCTTCTGCTGGGCAAACAGCACCATGCCTGGGTCTTGGCCTCCAGCTCTGAAACTGGAGACTGTGCTTTCTGGTTTTGTACGAACTACCAGAAAGAAGGTCTGGTTTGGGAGGGTTTATCTGTCTCCTCCTTCACCAATATAAAAATAATCATGATATCACCATTATACTGTCAGTAATATTTATGATCTATAAGTATGTCATTTAATCATAATCTTTCACTCCCAGAATATGTAGAAAAACTGAGGATGCTTCCTTTAACCACCTCAAATATACATCCAAGCCCAGGGAGCAATAGGGCAGCTGTCTAACAGCTGTACCTGACAGAAAGAGGCAAGCAATGCAGAACATCCCAGCCAGCTCACATCATGAAGAACCTCTTTTAGACACTGAAGTCTCAGTGCATCTCTGATACAATCCAGAGGCCCTTTTATTAAAGTTTTTGCATGCTAGCTCTTGCACTGGCTTTAATATTCATTATAACCCTTATTACAAAGATGTCCTAGTGGGCTAAGACATATGAACACATCCCCACCAACTGCCTAAAAGGCAAGGAGAGAAAGAAAAGCCCACCCAGAGGGGCTGACACCCAGCTCCTCTCAGCCCTCCTGGCTCACCCTGTTGCTATTTTACATCTCTGTAAAATAGCTACTGACAGATTCATTACCAGCTGAGATTAACACCACCAAACAGCTCAGCCTACCTCTAAGGGTAGGAGGGTGCACTGTTTCTTTCCCACTCTTCTTGGAGCAACTGCAAGGTCTCCATCTGAGCCTCAAACCAGACATAATAGGCAAGATGAGTTTGGTATGGTCGGATCCCCATTCAACGTGAACTGGTGGTGAGTTACTGATTTCAGCTGCAGTACAGTGTTACACAGCCCAGAAGAATTACAAAGAAGATGTCTCTTTTCTCCTGATGCATCTGAATTCTTGCTTTTTTTTCCCCCCAATAGCTATCAATGGCATCTGAAGATCAGAAACCCAGTTCCTCCAGGAGACCCAGGTGCCACTATTGGCACTGCCACCATGTCATTTTATTTTGTCTCTGGAAGAGGAGCTCATCATTGGTGCTGGAGAGGAGGAAAGTATAATTTCTATCCCAAGAGGACACAATCAGTATTTATCTGATTTATCTTCCTCTGCTAGTTCATGTCTGCACAGTCCTCCCCATCCCTGCAGCAGACATGAAGGAAAGAAAGGGTTGTCCCATCTCTGGTTTAGCACATGAACTTCCAAGATTTAGACTAGCAAAAGGGACTACAGACTGTGTTTTGCCCTCCTTCTATAAGGCCAGAAGTTTCTGGTGCACAATGGCTGCAGGTTTTGGGGGGCTGGTTCTAGATGATCTTCAAGATCCCTTCCAACCCAAAGCATTCTATGGTTCTATGATTTTCAGAGCACTGGTCACAGTGTTCAGTTCCCTCAATATTTGGCTGCCCTTCTCTTGAAAAGAACTTGAGGTGTAGGCTGGCAAGTATCCATTGTGGTGGTTTATGTGCTATTTCCCCACATCTGGGTGTGGAAGAACATATAATTTTCTAATATACCTGAGTGAGGGCTGATCCCAACCTACCAATGAAATGTTCTGGACTGGAGTCAAGGTGCTGAGCTGCAAGAGGAAAAGAGAGGGAAACAGAGGCAGGCAGATGAACTCCAGGTTCTTCACAAAAATTGGCTCTGTTCATTGCTAAAATCATCCACCTGAGCATCTCCTACGATATGATTTAACAGCTGCTAAAAAATTCCTGTTTGAACCCTGTCAGCCAATAAATGGACCTGTCTCCTGCTGGGTGCTGCAGGCTGCAGGTGAGCTAGACTAAATTAACTGACAAGCTGAAGACCTTGCTCCAAGGCCCAGAGCCTGTTGGGGGTTTAGGATGTAAAAACAGCCCAACAGGTCAGACCAAACATCCACCTCACGCAATATCCTATTTCATAAAGCTGCAAATACCAAACGAGCACAAGAATGCAGCGAGCGTATGGCAACGCTTCCATCAAATGCTCTCACAGCCTATAACAATTCCTGCCTTTGGGACTTCCTAAGCTGGACATAATTTCTGTGCATTTTCTACCTTTTAATGGGTTTCTCTTCCACTCATTTGTTTAGTTTCCCTGTGAAAACTTTCTGTGTCTAAACCAGCCAGTATTGGGGAGTTACACACTCTGGCTACCCAAATAGTGGGCAATATTTACACTTAGCTATGAGCAGCCACCTTATTTAGTTGGGTTTGAACTTGACACCTGCCTCTAAATTGCCACATTTTGCAATGAAGTTTTTCCTTTTGTTTCAGGTGGAATTGAAAAGGAAAGAAAAATTTCCCCTGATTTACAAGCCACTAGTACTTTTGTTTATTTTTTTTTACAGGCCATTCTTCACTGTACCAAGGTCATTTGAATTTTAACCTTGTTTTGGAACATACCTTGCAGTCCAGAACAGCTTCGTGTCATCTGCAAATAAAACAAGATCCTTCCCTCATCCACCACTCCTGTCCTGAATGAAAGTGTGAATACCTCTAGAGCACAGATGCCAGCATGTCCCAGCTCAATGCATCCTTCTGTTTTGATAGCAAACCCTCATCAGCTACCTTCAAGTACAGTTTTATCTCTGTTCCTGCTTCCTAGCTTAATCTGGGTCCTATTGTCCTGCTACTCGTTCCTTGGGAGAAGAGCCCAACCCCACCTGGCTCCAGCCTCCTGTCAGGGAGCCAGAAGGTCTCCCCTGAGCCTCCTTTTCTCCAGGCTCAACAATGCCAGGTCCCTCAGCCACTCCTCAAATGACTTGTGCTCCAGCCCCTTCCCATCTCTGTTGCCCTTCTCTGGACATGCCCCAGCCCCTCAATGTTCTTCTGGGAGTGAGGACAGGATTTGAGGTGCAGCCTCCCCAGTGCCCAGTCCAGGGGGATGATGCTTTCTGGCTACACAGTTTCTGATACAAGACAGATGTTATGCTGGGGGCTCTCCTGGGCAGAAGGTCCACAGGACATTCTTCCTACTTCTTGTTATTACAGCATCGTCCTCTCAACCTTCCCCAACTGTCCTGATTGTGGTCAGTCTGTGCATCAAGATTAGGGATGACCTGGCACATCAGACCCTACACCAGAAAGGGGGCTGCCCTCTAATTGCAGGAGGTAAAGAAGGCAGTTATAGAGACAACAAAGAAACCTGTGAGACTTTATGTGTCTGAAGGGAGCCCTTAGTTTTTACTGCCTGGTGTCTCTGGCTTAGATGAACCTACTTCTACGATGCTGCATTTTGGAAGAACAGTCTGTGAGTTGGTCTCGTTGTATCCCTGGACACCACTTGTTTATTTAAACTTCCCTCGGGTGAGGTGACCTTCTTGCATATCAGCAACAAAGTTGAGAAGTTTATCTCTTGCCACTGATTCAGCCTTCCATTCCCCTTGCAGGCAAAATCCGGTCACGCGCTGTGGGAATCTGTTTAGCACGACAGTTTGTCCTCCTGCATATTCATCATCCTTGGCTTTCAGCTGCAGTGAAAGGAGGCTGGAGGAGCTCGCAGGAGATAAATGTGTTTCCAGGCAAGGGAGCCTGATGGGGTCTTCCTTTGCTGCTCAGGCCTTACCACGCAGCAGCTCCTGGTCATTTATCACATTCATTTCTGCTTTGCTCATCATCTTGCTCTAGGCTCAAAGAGGAAAGCTGAAGCTCCTGATCCTAATAGCTGCCTTCATTACCTGCAGGAGGTCAGGCAGACTTGCAGACTTCATGCATCCTTCTTATACAATAACCTTGTCCTACATATTTATCTCTGTTACACTAGAGTATAAATCAAGATTAGACCTTTGTGCTTTTAGCCATGAGCAAGGCACTGTGCTTTTCTACACTGAGATGAGCACTTTCTCCTCCTCTTCTGAGGCTCTTGTGAATCAAATAAGCAAAAGAGAGACATCAGTGGCACAGAGATGCTGTGGGTGATGCTGAAGGGGAAAGCAAACCTTGGAGGTAAGCTCATAGAAGTTCCCAGCAGACAGCATAATCCAATGTCCCTTTCTCTGTCCCAGGGAACCCCCATTTAGTAGGTGGATGACCAACCTAACCAAACAGCCACTCTGGAGAACTCTTGGTCTTAAGACTATGATTTCATCTTTGAAAGGGTCTGAAGGGAGTGTGAGCTTTTCAAGTTGAACTGGCTCCCAGCTCCCATGTTTTGTGGTCATTTTTAATTCCCCAGGAATGGTCTCTGATTAGAGAGCGTTTCTAACATCCATGTGAACAACTTCTCACTTTCCCCCCTATGATTTTCCTGCTTGACACTGAATTCCAGGCAGTTTTTTCCTCAAAACCTACATTTCCAAAAACAACCACCTTAGGCAAACAAAGAAGAACCAAGAAAACAAAGAAAAATTTCTCCACACTCAAATCTTCCTTTTGGCAGCCTTTCAGCACCGTTGTACAACCCAAATATCTTTCAACGTTACCAGCCAAAGACTTTCTTAGAGAGCAGTGCTATTCCACCACATGGATATTTTTTGTTTTCAAGAATAACAGAATCATTTTGATTGGAAAAAAACCTTTCAGATCATCAAGTCCAACCATTAACCCAACACTGTCAGGGCACCACTAAACCATGTCCCTCAGCACCACAGCTCCGTGGCTTGGAAACCCCTCCAGGGGTCACAGGGACTCCCCCCCTGCCCTGGGCAGCCTGGGACAGCCCTGGACACCCCTCCAGGGCAACAAATTGTTCCTCAGCTCCAACCTAAACCGCCTCTGGCACAACTTAACAACTTGACTTGATTTTGTGATTTGCACAAAGACACCTCCTGTAACAGGTAACAAAAGCCTCCTCTGTGCAGCAAGGAAGATGGGGTGACATGGGCTCTTCCAGGGTAACAGGTACTGCACTCCAGGTTTGTGGTTAGAAGCTGAAGTGTTAACCATTCCTAGCACCAGCACCACCCAAGAGCATGCTGATGGGGGTGTAAGACATCCAGAGCTGCAGCCATCTCCCCTCACCCCATAAATCCATAGTTTAGTGCAGAGATGTCCATATGAGACAATCATCAAGTGTCTCATTAGAGTCAGTGTCCAGTGACTCTTCATCCCAAAGCAGAAGTCTAAAATAAAGGATAATTTCCTTCTTACAGTGTGGATTTCTCTCTTTTAACTGTAAAGGAAGATAGAGAACTTAGCTTGGATGTAGACAACCTCACTAGAGATGCTTATTATTGGGTAAGATCGAGCCAGTGCCTTGAGAAAGGATTTTTGGGAAAACAGCCAGCCCAGTAATGGAACCTACACAGCTCAGCCTGCAGCTGTTGGCTGTAGGATGAGATAAATCACCCTCTCAGCTCCACCAACTGATTAGATCTCCATCAGGTGTACTGGGAGCTAGAAACCTCCATTACACATTGACACTGATGTTTTTGACAGGGTGCAATTCAGCTTGCATGTTAAGATATATTAGCCTCGATTCCCTTACAAACGTAAGGTTTACTGAAAATTCAGATAACCTACAGTTTTCCTGGTACCCAGGCAAGGCTGGCAGAGAAGATGTAAGATCTACACAAGTCTTATGCCCTTCTGGATCAGGAGATGGGAGCTAAGTGGGATATTAAGTGCTTGGGGAAGAGTGGCTGGAAAGCTGTCTTGGTGGAAAAGGACTTGAGTGTGTTGGTCAATAGCTGGCTGAAGATGATCAAGCATGTCCCCAGGTGGCCCAAAAGGCCACCAGTATCCTGGCTTCTATCAGAAATTGTGGGGCCAGCAGGACTAGGGAAGGGAGCTGGTGAGAGTCAGTCTCTTCTCCCAAGGAACAAATGACAGGACAAGAGGAAAGACGAGGAAACAGCATTAGCATTTTCCTTGGTTCTGGAATCTCTCCAGAGAAGATGATTCCACAAACTCTCTGAGCAGCCTGGGCCAGGACTTGTTCACCCTCAAAGTTTTTCCTCATGTTAAGGTCAAAAGTCACTTGTGTGTGGCTCTCCCCATCTCAGAAACCATCTTTCAAGGACTTCCTAAGCTAAATGTTGACATTAAAAAATATGGGTTCTGTATGGTGGTTTCAAAGAGTGGATCTTCTAGTTTTATTTTTTAATATGGAAAACATTCAGGAAACACTAATTCATAGAAATCAAACTGTAAGGGAAGAGATCACCTAATGAATGATCCAGGTGCTGAAGCATAGCCAGGGAAGCTGGATTTTCCTTTAATTTGGGGATTCGGGGGGTGGGTTGTGCCCTGAAACTGAGATGCAACAAAGCTGCCTGGATGACAAGAGAGACAGTGACATCATGGTTTTGTTCTCCATGACAGTCAGGGTCAACCTCACCATCTTCTTCAGGGCCAGACTATCAAGTAACTACTTTATTCAATCCCTTCAAGGTTTTGGGCAACTGTGTCTGTACAAATGAAAGGAATTGGACCCCTGGGAGCCCAGAGGCTTGGAAGTGATGCTTGTTGGCATGGTGGGATGTGGGAAACAATTTGCATTTGACACAGGAGAAGGCATCTGGTTTTCGTTAATTGGGTAACAAGGCAGGAAAGCCATGGGATGTGCTAATTTGTTGGTCTGGCATGTGTGGGGATGGGGTACGGAGGATGTTCTGGCACTGAACGATGAGGAAAACTCCTGAAGTAATTCCTGAGCCAAAGCTGTTGGACAAGGAGAATTTTGATGGTTTTTAGGGTCACAGTGACCTCAATGGATGTTAATGTGGAAGTGATGTAAATACACGTGGGTTGGGGTTCAGCTAATGAAAATAGGTATTGTGAGATAGATGTTTCTTAACTACTGGCAACAAATACATAAATCAAGTAGTTTAGGCATTAAATGGATATGGTTTGTTGAATTTTACTCTTAGGATATTTCGAGCATGTTACATACCCTGCTTTTCAGGCCAAGAGGGTGGGAAATCTGAAAATAGGGCAGGCNTTCCAACCAAAACGATTCTACAATTCTCTGATTATTTTTCCTTAACAGATCATTCAGATACAGCAGCAACTTATGGCAGGTGAAATGCTTCTCACCTTTTAAAAATGTCCAGAGGATCAAACCAGCTACTGACTTCAGCTTAGTAAGTTCATTTTCATTAACTGAACCATGGTAACAGTCCACTACTGCACTTGAGATCAGCATTGCTGTCAAGTGTAATGTCTTCAGCAGAAGCCACCACCAGAGAGAGAGGCTAAGAGCACACACAAAGTCTGTTTCTATGATCATGGCAGGCTTTCAACTGTGAGAGCACACCGTTGAAAACTTTGCCTTTTTGTTTCACTCAACAACTGTGAAAACACATCCTTTGCTTGAGTTTTCAGTGCATGTACTCAGCATGTGTCCTACAGTGCCCTGGTTTACAAGGAAGGAGGTGATCCTCTTCTGATCAGAAGTAGAACCCATCAACAAGTGGAATCTAGGCAGAAGCCTAGCATGACTACAGACAACAAACAGCAGTAGATGTGCAGGATATTCCTCCCAGAGAGGAAGGAGAAGAGGTCAGAAATGATTAAATGATTCCTCCAAAATGTTCATCACATGGCTAATAAATGTCAAAGTTCTATGGAGCATCATGAGACATGGAAAAGGAAATGGACAAGATACTAAATAATTGGAAAAACAACAACAACGAAAAAAGGCTCACTGACCTGGAAGCCACCAAAGCAAGCTGTTTACAAAGTATGAGAAAGAGAGCTCTGTTGACATGCAATGGATACACGCTGCCTTTTACGTGCCACTTCCATGACAAATGCCTCCAGCCTTTGAACGGTTCCCAACAAACACTCTGACTGGAGGGGAAGGGAGAATGCGTGATGCTAAAAGTAAAGGACTAAACAATGGGAGGAAATGTCTTTGAGATAGCTCCTGGGGAGCTTGGCTATCTTCTTACCTCATAAAATTAATTTCCCTGGCCTACACATCTTCACTGAGACTGCTTTTCTCCTGGCACTTTTCCACACTTTGGGACCAGTACCTAAATGGTGCTGACACAAAGGATTTCCCAAAGAAAGCTCAAGCCTGCCTCCTGCCTTTCCTCAAGTAAAAATTTCCTATTAAGTCAAGGAGAATCCAGGTCTGAAGTCCTTTCCNTGGAGGGGTTTCAAAGCCATGGAGCTGTGGTGCTGAGGGACATGGGTTAGTGGTTCCCTGGCAGTGCTGGGTTAATGGTTGGATTCAATGATCTTAAAAGTTTCTTCCAACCAAAACGATTCTACAATTCTCTGATTATTTTTCCTTAACAGATCATTCAGATACAGCAGCAACTTATGGCAGGTGAAATGCTTCTCACCTTTTAAAAATGTCCAGAGGATCAAACCAGCTACTGACTTCAGCTTAGTAAGTTCATTTTCATTAACTGAACCATGGTAACAGTCCACTACTGCACTTGAGATCAGCATTGCTGTCAAGTGTAATGTCTTCAGCAGAAGCCACCACCAGAGAGAGAGGCTAAGAGCACACACAAAGTCTGTTTCTATGATCATGGCAGGCTTTCAACTGTGAGAGCACACCGTTGAAAACTTTGCCTTTTTGTTTCACTCAACAACTGTGAAAACACATCCTTTGCTTGAGTTTTCAGTGCATGTACTCAGCATGTGTCCTACAGTGCCCTGGTTTACAAGGAAGGAGGTGATCCTCTTCTGATCAGAAGTAGAACCCATCAACAAGTGGAATCTAGGCAGAAGCCAGGCATGACTACAGACAACAAACAGCAGTAGATGTGCAGGATATTCCTCCCAGAGAGGAAGGAGAAGAGGTCAGAAATGATTAAATGATTCCTCCAAAATGTTCATCACATGGCTAATAAATGTCAAAGTTCTATGGAGCATCATGAGACATGGAAAAGGAAATGGACAAGATACTAAATAATTGGAAAAACAACAACAACGAAAAAAGGCTCACTGACCTGGAAGCCACCAAAGCAAGCTGTTTACAAAGTATGAGAAAGAGAGCTCTGTTGACATGCAATGGATACACGCTGCCTTTTACGTGCCACTTCCATGACAAATGCCTCCAGCCTTTGAACGGTTCCCAACAAACACTCTGACTGGAGGGGAAGGGAGAATGCGTGATGCTAAAAGTAAAGGACTAAACAATGGGAGGAAATGTCTTTGAGATAGCTCCTGGGGAGCTTGGCTATCTTCTTACCTCATAAAATTAATTTCCCTGGCCTACACATCTTCACTGAGACTGCTTTTCTCCTGGCACTTTTCCACACTTTGGGACCAGTACCTAAATGGTGCTGACACAAAGGATTTCCCAAAGAAAGCTCAAGCCTGCCTCCTGCCTTTCCTCAAGTAAAAATTTCCTATTAAGTCAAGGAGAATCCAGGTCTGAAGTCCTTTCCAAAAGGAGGTGGTGCAGGAAGCTGCTGTCACTAATATACTCCAGCAACTGGAACTACTCATAAACCAAGGATCCTTAAGGATACAAGTCATGTCAGGTGACATTTGTTCCCTTGCTTCAATGACTAGATCTTCAGATACATCTGTGTCAGCTGAAGGAGCATTTCAGTAGGACCCAGAAAAAAGATGTGAGTTCACAGTAGAGTCAAACGTGAGTTGCTCAGTGGAAGTAGTTCTGTGATTTGCTAAGCACATAAATCCATTGAGGACAGACCCTTTCTTTCAATCATTCCAAAATCTGGAATAAACGTCCCCTAAAATGTTGATTTTATTCATTGGGCATTAGCTTTGTGTGTTGGTCCAACCACCAGTATATTGAATAAACATTCTCCTGGTCTATGTCACAAACCTTACTTGAAACCATCTGATGAAGACCATCCCTAGCTTACATTGAACCAGTCTCTAAACAATAGGAGCTGGCTTCTTTTCCTGCTGCCACCTTGAATTTATGAGCCGTAGACTGACACCCAAGTTATTCTTGGAAATGTCAAAATCTGTTACAGGAGACTAACAAAATATGACTTAAAATGAGCTTTGAAAAGCAATTGAAATGCTGCCTGGTTCTGTTCATTTGATTTGACAAAGGTGTGAGCACACATGATGCATAGAATCATAGAAAGCTTTGTGTCAGAAGGGACCCCTAAATGTCATCTAGTCCAACCCCTCTGCAGTGAGCAGGGACATCAGAAACTAGAGCAGGGTGCTCAGAACATCATCAAGCCTGACCTTGAATGTCTCCAGGCATGAGTTCATCATCTCCCCAGGCAACCTGTTCAGTGCTCCACCACCCTCATAGTAAAGAGCTTCTTCCTAACATCAATCTAAATCTACCCTTTGCCCATTTAAAACCATTGTCCCTCATCCTATCACCACATGCCCTTGTAAACATGCCCTTGTACATGCTCCAGATTGTGTGATAGGATAACATCTGTCACACTGTGGGGTGAGGTGGCACCCTGGACCCCCCTTCCCATCCCATACGGTGGTGGGAGGAGGTGACCGGGACATCCGTCTGCCAGCCCTCTGGCAATTGCATTTAACATCCTGGAGCAGAAGATAGGAGCACCAGTGATGTTAATACCCAAACCAAGGACCTCAGTGAGGAGCATATGGTGGCAGATAACAGGATGAGTTTCACGCTCAGAGTGGGGGACATCACGCAGCAGGGATAGGCAGGAAGGAGGCAACTGCTTCTCCTTTCCTTCTGCAGGAACAGGTGCTCCATTGTCCCTGACCCTTCACAGACACACCGGAGGAGGAACACTCTCCAGAGAAAAGAGCCTCACAAAAATACCTTCCTCTCCTTTTCCATCTGTTATAAAAATACCCCCCGGCAGTGCTGGTGGACTCAGCTTGGATACCCATACGAGGAGCCAGAGGAAAGGCAGAATTACACAGGGTGGCTGTTATTAAAAGGCTGTCCCACCATGTGACTCGGAGCAAACATTCTCCAAGCCTCCCAAATAACGAGAGGCTGTTAGTGCCAGCTAATTAGCAGCAAGCTAATGGGGCGGTTGCTGGAGCCCCTGGCTGCAAGTAAATTAAGTAAGAACAAAGGAAATGAAATCTACTGAACAGAAAAGTTATTGGGGGTGGTAGCACAGGACAGTTCCAGGAATAAACTTAATAGGCTTAGTAGTATTTAGGTGTAACTAACAAGAGCAGAGGTTCACATGCTGCTTGCTAATTTATTCCATCCTCTTGACTGAAGGCAAAGAGAAGGGACAGAAAATGAAGAAATCCATGGAGTGGAAGAAAAACAAACAACAAAAGGTCTTCAAAGGGAAGATAAGCTACGTCAAGCAGCCTTTAGATATTTACCCTCAAACAGGCCTTCAGGGAAAAGGGAAGACTGAAAGGGAAGCAGGTTGTCAACTTGGGCACAGCTTGAGGAGTTAAAAGGGATGGAGTCAGCCTTTGAGTCTGCTGTCCTTCCCTACAAACCCTAGGCTAGCGACCTCACCGAGCCTATCTTTGCCACCTTCTGCTCCTCTCCAGCCTCCTTGCAGAGGCTTCTTCCACCTATCTCAGCAGTGAGCCCAACCACTGCAATCGCTGCCATGGGGAAAGCTTTTCCACAATCCCATTTAGTTTGAAACTGGTGCTTTCAGGTGGATTTCCCCCCCCCCTTAGCACATGTATGTTTTTAAACTACAGCAAAATGTACATTCTTGTTCCTGACATAACCTTTTTTCTTTCCTAACAATTGTCAATACTTTTTATTTTTAATAAACAGTCTTCTCAAGACCATCAGCCTTTGCAAAGCACTGTCACAGGACGGAAGTGAGACCAAGGCCCAAAATTTTTAAGCAAGTGAACTTCTTGACTCCCCTTGGCCTCCAGGACACTTCGGTGTTCAAATACTTGTTAGAGTCTGGGCTTGACAGCTCCATGGGTGGGTTCCAAGTCCAAGGATGTGAGGTTAGATCCATGAAACCTCTTAAACTGTATGAATATCTAAGAATATGGCCTGGAAGTGTTCAAGGCCAGGCTGGATGGGGCTTTGAGCAATCTGGTTTAGTGGAAGATGTCAGTGCCCATGAAAGGGGGGTTGGAACGAGATGTTCTTTAAGGTCCTTTCCAACCCAAACCATTCTATGATTCTATGAATCTATGAACCTATCTATCTATCAATCATAGAATGCAGGACTCATAGCGCAGCTACCTCAGGGTTTATCAACCCCTCTTGATTTTCTTCAGGCTGGCCTCAACAGGATTAGTTTAAGTTACTAATGAAACTAGTTTAAGCAAATCTGTTTGACTTCACACTCAAATAACCCATGAGGTTATCAGTGTAGGAGATATATTGATTAAATGCATTAGATAAAAAAAAAAATCATTACAACTGGCTCCACAGTTCCTCTAAACCTTTCGGGGACAACTGATTTCTCTGCTTTCAGAGACAGTAGGAATTTCAGGTCTTTAAAGTAGACTCTTCTCCCTGGAGTCTTCCTGATGTATTCAGTAAAGGCATTGGTAGGGAATGGTGACTATTTAGGGGTTAGAAGGCCTTGCATTTGTTTCATTTTTGTTGGTGTCAGAGTGTAATAGAGGTAAAGCCAAAATCAGAATGACTTATCTATCACTTACTAGTCCAACAGTCAGTGAAGATCCCCAGGATGCCCACAAAGACATCATTCTGTTTTGATGTCTACACACATATTTGGGTAGTTCTTAGTCATCCAAGCTGGAAAAACATTGCCTTGTCTACTTAATATCTCAAAGAAAAGGATTTCTTTTAAAAGATCTCTCATTCTGTCCTGATTTGTGCTGGTTTAATTCTGAGGAGAACCCCTGGCATAGATTTTCTGTCCACGGTTAAATCTCTTAATCGCTCTGTGCTACAACTTTGCCATGGACCAAGGGCTGAGAGCTAAACACTTGCAAAGAGTCAAAATAAAACCAATAGCACAGCAGTCATGGAAAGCTCTCCCAGGTCATCCTGAAGAGTGCAAGACTAGAGATTCACCTCTGGTACTTACTAGTAAAGTTGGTTGAGCAGGGCAACGAGAAAGATGCCAATTCAAGGAGGGCTCTGCAGTTTGAAGGCAGCTTCTTCTTTCCTTACAGATTTAAGATATCCTTTCTTTTTTGTCCTGACCAGCCAGCCAAAAAACAACAAAAAAACAAAACAATATAAATAACAAACAAAATCTGGGTGTCCCAGAAGACAAAATAACAGAGCAGGTCACTCCCCAGCATTGTAATACATATTCTGCATCACATTTTTCCTTCTCCACTGCTCCCAGATGACAAAGGCTCCCCCTTTGCAAGCTGCAAAGCAGCCTCTGTTCAGGAATGTCACTACTAGAGGGGCTTTAAAATAAAGCAGGGCACACAAAAATGTGATGACTTGTCAAAAATGCAGGCTGCAAGGTGTTTAAGGCATGAATTTCCTCTTAATGAAGCCTCGCTGAGGGAATATTGCATTCAGCCTAGAGCGCAAGCGATGATGTATCACAAATTTATGGCTGTCCCCTTGTGTTTCCCAGAGTGAGGAAGGGGGCATGAAATTAGCCACACAAGGAAGGGCTTGTAAAATCACCGCCAGTCAAGCCTTTGCTTGGCCCCATGCCATATCTGTCAGGGGGGGTCTGAGCCTTGGGGTGCTGCGCAGCTCAGCAGCACCACAGATGAGGTGCAAAACCTGCCTGGATTTCCCCTTTGGGTGGGCAGCTCGCAGCTGGTTTGGGTGAGTAGGACACTGCAGAAGGTTCAAGGTCATCGTGGGCTGCATTGAAAAGGTGCATGAAGGAATGCATGGAACTGGGTTGTCTGTCAGAAAGTTGCCTCCCCCAGTCCCGATAGTCACATTAATCTCTTCTACCTCAAAATAAATGGCCTGAGGTTTTTACATTGGAAAGAGAGCAGAGGTAATGGCTTCAGCAAAGGGGGGGGTGAAGTATTCCCCTCTCTGCAGATGGGCAAGGCAACTGTCTGTCTGCTTTCTACCTTGTTCCTTTTAACATCCCTCCACCAAGGCTACTATCTGCCATCCCTGGCCAGGCAAAGGAAAAGCCAAAATTCAAGCATGAGGTTAACACTGGTTTGTGCAAAATACCCTCAGTCTAGATCCAAGGTGAGTATTTGTGTTGCTTGAGTAAGCAGGAATTCATTCATATATGGCCATGTCAGCTTAGAGGGATAAATCCTGGCAGTTCTCAAGTTTAGATGTATTTACATCAGATATTTTTGAAGTGCTGGAGCATGTCCAGAGAACAGTGCTGGAGAAGGGTCTAGAACACAACTCTGGTGAGGGGCAGCTGAGGGCCCTGGGCTTGTGGAGCCTGGAGAGAAGGAGGCTCAGGGGAGCCCTTCTGGCTCTGACAGCTCCTGACAGGAGGCTGGAGCCAGGGCGGTCGGGCTCTGCTTCCAAGGAATAAGCACCAGAACAAGAGGAACTGGTCCTCAAGTTGCCCGTGAGGAGGTTTAGGTTGGAGCTGAGGAACAATTTGTTCCCTGAAGGGGTGTCCAGGCCTGTCCCAGGCTGCCCAGGGCAGGGGGGGAGTCCCCATGATCCCTGGAGGGGATTCAAAGCTGTGGTGCTGAGGGACATGGGTCAGTGGTGCCCTGGCAGTGCTGGGTTTACAGTTGGATTCAATGATCTTAAAGGTCTCTTCCACCCTAAAAGATTCTACTATTGATTCTGACAGTCTCTGCAGCTACAGAGCAGCCCCAAGTAGGACTGTGGCCTCTCCTGCTCTGTGCTCCACACACCACTCACAGATACTCCTTTACTTTGACAATTGGTCTTACTGCATGTGGAGGGATGCCCAGAGCAGGAGAAAAGCTGCATTTACAGGAGGAGAAGAGAAGTGTTTGATTTGACAGAGCCCTGACCACAAAAGAGTTGCTCTAGAACCCCCTGCTTTGTCACCATCATGCAATAAGATATCCTCCCTGTGTCCCTTCTGGAATATCCCTTGGGGGCAAGACAGGACAGGGGATGCTACAGAAAAAAGAGGTCAAATTTTGCAGGGTTCAGAAAGCTGGCATCCTTCCCCCAGCCTCACCAGTGCCTTCCCCACTTGTGTGAGGTCAGAGCTGGGACTAGCACTGATAAGGATGTGAGTGAACTTGCCTGGGCAGGTGGAGCACAGAGACTGATTTTCTTTGGGTCGCATTTTCTAACTGGCTGCGTTTCACCACTGACGTCCCTCAGGAAGCAGAGTGTACACATTGGACTATGTTCAGCACCTTTTGGCGTCAGCAAAGTTGCAGTAGGGACAGCTTTGGCCTCGTAACACTAACAGCAACTCCACAGCCTGTTTCTCTGATGACTAAATAACCTTTCTTTCCATTTTGTTCTTCTTTAAGGGGGCAAAGCTGTCTTGTGGTGCCTGGAAGGGTGAGACCATCACAGGAGATACAGAAAGGAGCATTATATCTCTATTTTACCTCAAGGCACGCTGAGATACAAAGAGGTGAAGCAGGTCACACAGCAGGTCATTGGGATTAGAATTCATGTCTCTTGACTCCCAGCCCAAAAGTTAATTTGGAGTTAAATTTGACTTGACAGTATCCTTTTAAGCCTGGAATTTTACAGGCTATATAAGTAAAATGATCAGTTCTGACTTGAGCACCTTTATTGACTTTAACAAATAAAAAAAAAAGGAAGAAGAAGGAAAAAAGAAAACAAGCCAACCATAAATATATGTTCAGTTAATGGGTTGATCTCAATCCCAAGAGAGAAAAAGGGTGGAAAAACCCACCCAGACCCCCATCCCACTTTCAATCAGAAGTCAGACTGTTATCTTTCCTGATTCCCATTCACTTGAGATCTTTCACAGGTAACTTGAAGCAGCTGACATTTTCCCTACATGAAAGAATAAACATTTAATTTGCACTGCTGATTTGGGAGGAAGAATTCTAATCCTATTTGCTCAGCCACAGCAGAAGCAGAAGAGAACGCAAGATCTTCTGTAATTACCGCCCCGGTGCTACACACGGCGCAAGTAATTCAATTAGGAATCCCCGTGGGGAGGATCGGGCAAAAACAACACCAACCCAATATTTAGCAAATGGGGTTTAAGTCCCATCCATTCTCCTGGGTCAGTGGTTCCATGGTGGCAAAGGCCAACAGCATCAGAACCTCAGGTTCCTGAAGGTGTCTGGGATTCTTGGCTTTCCTAAAGGCAAGCTGGTGGTCCCTCCTAGATGGATGTCTGTCATGTCCAAACCACTACTGCTCTTCTGGAGCTACTGGTCATCTCTTTGGCAGGCTCTGGGGAAAAGTCAAGGGTTAAATGTGTTTCTGGGGAAAGCAAAATCTTTCTTATCTGAAGGTGGCCCATCTGGAAGAGCCCGACAGGAAAGATTTAGGCCAAATCCACAAAATTCATGATTATGTGGCCTTGTTATTGGACTACATGACCTTGGGTGAGGTCTTTGAGACACCTTTCAGATGATTTCCTGAGCTAACCTTTTGCAAGTGAGATTATGGATTCTGACAAAGAGGAAGATTCAGAGCTACTCCTCCAAGGTTGGCAGGAACCACAGAGCTAAGAGCAGAGATGTTAACATCTAATAGAGCAAAGACCAGAGCTTACTGACACAGTGCTTTTGTGGAATCTTAGATGAGTCATCATCAGTTTCTCACACACGTGGCCATCTGAGAGTTCCTCAGGTAGCCTGGCTGCTCACCAGCTTGCTGCTTTAAGAAAACATTCTCCTGCCCTCTGGCTGAGTTGACACACATGCAAAAAACAGACAAGCCCAAATATTCCCTCTCTATCAGAAATGGGATATTTCTTCTACCATGCACAATTTCTGTTTGGTTCAACACAAGCGTGGAAAATCAAACAGGATCTGTGTTCCAGAGGTGTTGTCCCCTTTGCTTTTTCATCACCTGAAACTTTTCATCAGCCAGACATCCTTGTGATGTCACTGTCTCCATAGCAGTAAAGTGACCTCACTGGGGGAGGGCAGTGGCTGAAGTCACATTTGAGATGTGCAGGTGATAGCTAGCTTTGGAAAATCCATCAAACAGAAGAGATGGATGGTGAGTCAAGTGGTACCTATGATTTACAGGAGGCATAATTAATGCCAAATAAAGTCCTAGGTGAATGGGCATCTTACATGGTATGGAAAAATAATTTCTGCCAAGGATGAGGATGCAATAGTAATAAAGTGTAGAAGGACAGAACTGGAATCAGCATATCCTTTTTCCAGACAAGATGCTGAAGCACATCTCAGCCCACAGGGTAGAGGCAAGAGCTGGATATGGGCTGTTGGAGACTCAGCTTGGTGCAATTTTCCTTCTACCCTTAAATATCTGATAAAGATCATAACTCCAAAACCCAATAGCCCAGGAAAAAAAAATAAACTTTCAGAGTATTCATACCACTGTGTTTCCTGCTTTCCATTCTAGTGCTCTTTGGTTACCTTTTGGGTTACTGAAGGGATTTCCCAGCACCTGTTTTCCTTCATACCAGGTTCCACAGTCACAGGAATCTCACTTTTGCCTAAATATCACCAGTGATGGAGTTGCAACTGAGATTCACACTGGTAGAGATGCTCTGCTTGATCTTTGTTCCCTAACTTCTGATATTTCTTATTCCTCTAGTTATCCATTATTCTGGCTTAAAAAATGAGTTGATAATTTACTTTTTCTTGCTAAATAAAAAAAAACCAAAGCAACTACAACAAAAATAACCCCACAACCCTCAAAATAATTCTTAGACTGAAAATGGAGTGATTTTATTCTATACTTAACCCAGCTGCTGGGGTTTTGCTTTTAATTAGGAGTGAAAGTATAATTTAAAACAAACATTTTAAGTGTTTGATAGATAAAACACACCCAAAATTCTTTCACGTTGTCCTCTTCATTCACAGAAGGGTATATACAGAAGATACCTTATGTATGTTAAGCCATGTAAGGAGAGGTTCCTGGCTCCTCTCTGGTGGTGGACACAGACCTTGCCATATCTCCAGGCACATCAAGGACGTCCCAACCACCCAGCAATGCACAAAGAGCAGTTATCTCCAAAGACATCCTGGACCCAGCAGCCAAAAAGGAGTTTCTGTTTCTTCTCCCATCCCCTAAATTGCTCTTAATTTGCATGATGCTGGTGCTGTTTCTGGCCTCACGGTGCTGACAGGGAGAAAGGTTAAGAGGAGGAACAAGAGATGGAGGAGATCTGACATCACCTCTGGGCCTCTTTCCCTACAGCCCCTTTTGTAAATCTCCACCCTCGCCAGGGGCTGTTTTATCCTGACATGTTAACAAGGGGCTATTCAGCACTGCTCCTAAACTATGTGGTTCATTCTGCTTGCTTTGTCTGATTGAAAGCATTTAATAATTTAGCTTCCTTTCTGGTGTGGGAGATATTTAAATAGTTTTTGTTCCACTGACCAAGCTGAGAGCTGAGCTGAGAACAGCTTCTTTTGGACAACATTCCAGAGAGGTGGGAGACTTAAACAGTAAATCACTGCAGACAGAGCAGGCTTTCCATGTTCTCCTGGACTAGGGCACTGGGTTATCTGTGCAGGCTGATGGACATCCCTTCTTTAATCCCTTTACAAGCCCAGACAGGGATCTTGCTCCACTGACTTCCAGTATCTGAAGGAGGACTGCAAGAAAGCTGGGAAGGGACTTCTTACAAGGGCTTGTAGTGGTAGGATGAGGGGGAATGGCTTCAAACTGGAAGACAGTAGATTTAGGTTAGATACTTGGTAGAAGCCCTTCACTCTGAAGGTGGTAAGACTCTGGAACAGGTTACCCAGAGCAGCTGTATGTGCTCCACCCCTAGTTCAAGGCCAGGCTGGATGGGGATTTGATCAATGGGGTTTAGTGGTTCAGGTGCCTATAGGTATCAAGTAAGCCATGGAGTGTCAACATGACCTCCAGCTACTGCTCTGGAGAGCTGGCTTCTCTCTGTCTTGTGTCATATCTGCCAGACCAATATGAAACCCTGATGGTTTTTGGCACCTCCAGTCACCTTTGCCCATGGGAAGGCAGCTGATTCATGCACATTTTAGCCTTCTAACAGAAAGCAGATGATTCCTGCTGTCAGCTGCTTGCTCAAGCCACCGAAGAAAGCATCAAAAGAAACAAGGCAATGAATTTCAGCTCCTTAGTTTTAGAGTCTTGGCCTGAACAACCAATCTATCCTGCTTCTAGCTCTGCTGGGTCACCTCTAACCATGTACGCTGCTCCTGCCTGCTCCACTCAAAGCCATGGGCTTTTACATCCCATGCAGGGCACTTTGAACTAATTCCAATCGCTTCAGAAAGAGACAGAGTTTCCTGTTTCTCCAACCCAGCCGACTCCTTAATCCTTTTATCCAGCTACTATTGTGCCAACTTGTCCTTGTGTTCCTGTTTGACCTCATCTTGATTCTTTCATCCACAGGCTCCCTTCCCACCCCCTGCACATGGCATGTACTTTAAACCAGCACTCAGTGAAATGGAGTGATGTGCTTTACAGGGAAAGAAACTCTTGAGCAAGTGTGCCTAAAAAGACACACACATGCATCTCAGGTCAGTCTCTGCCTGTTGCATCACCTCTTTCATTCCCCAACCAACTGTGACACTGAACAAGTCACTTAACCTCTCGCTGCCTGAGTTTACCCAGCCGGAAAATGAGGATAAAAATACTTCACCTACCTCAGACAGGACATGTGGTTTAATTCCTCCGTGGTTTCAAAGTGCTTTGAGTTCTTGAGCTGGGGAAGAATTGGCTTAAATTTCCTCAGGTGATTGGTTTTGGTGCCCAGTTTGACATCCATTCAAATGGTCTCACCTGGTCTTGCTTGATTGCTTCAGCACCAGGGCTTGCCAGAGAACCTTAGGCAAGTTGTTTGTGGTTTTCCTTTGAATAGGGGAAAGGGTTTCTGCAACAAGGAGCTCAAAAGATACAAATCATTGTGTATGAGGCATTTCTGGAAGTTCAGGCCAACTGATATCATCTCAGAGTGTTCAGAGAGGGACCCCTGGCTTGCACCAGGACCAATTTCAGACAAGTCAGGAGGAACCTGGCTGCTGAGGTTTTGCTCTGTGCTGCCTGTGTCCAGCCACAGGCAGTTGTTTTAGTTTATCAGGAGACATAACAAGACACAACAACACAGAGCTAAAGGTCAGCATACTCAGGTTCAACCTTGCAAGTGCAAGGGCTGCTGCTCTGTAGCAGCTCCCCTCCCACTTCCCACCTCCTTTCCAGGATGGAAGGTTAGTGATTACATGAGTAAATAGGGCATTTTTATTAGGGCCACCCCCCGATAAGGTGTGCAGCAAGCATCCAAACTAGATGGCATGGGAGAGGTAACAGATAAAAGGGAACCTGACTCTTCTGGACAGAAAAGAAAGTGATTCTTCATTGTTTACCCCAAAACAAAACCAGGAGCTGGCTGAAATTCTTGGGTTTAATCTGTCTTTCCCATTTTTCCTCAGCAGCTGCATGAGTTTTGGAGGCTGTGCAGCTACATCTCTTATTTCTTTTTTTCCCTTTCCCTTTTCTTTAACATGTGTGTTTGCTTCACNATCCCCTCCAACCCCCCCCTCCCCATACACACCTCTGCCATTCACTTTCGTGTTACTGTGCCCAAACAGCAAATTAGTCTCCTGGTGCCAAAGGCAACATACATCACCCCGTGACGGCTCCTTCTGCTTCCACCCGTGACCTTTAGAAACAAAATAGCCAAGCAAACAAGAAGAGATAAGGGCTCATTTTGAACACAGCATTTTTTATTTGCTTCAGGTGTGATTTATAAAGCTGTCACCGAGTTCTGCTGGCAGCTGGGGATGCAGGAGGAAAAGTTGTTTCTGTATCCTGCTCAGTGATGGGAAGTGATTTAACTCTTTGGCTGCAGCAGGAGGTGTGCTAGTGGCAATTCTTTGGGCTCCTTTATTGAAGGCACATGAGAGGAGGCTTTGAATCCAGAAGCTGATAGGTGGGGAGGTCCCAGAGTAAATCTGATCCTGGGGTAGGGGGGGTATAATTCATGTTGACTCCTTAGAGCTCTGCCCTTTTTCCTTTACATTATAACAGATGATAACATGGGACTTAAGCACTCAGCTCCTCCTGACTGACTTGCAGGAGAAAACAGACTTTTCTCCTCCTTTTGCTACTTCCTTGGACAACCCACATCGTATCTTTGTTCCACAGTTTCTCCTTCAGTGTTTTGAGATAGACTCAATTCTCCAGTACAAAGTTATTGGGGATTTACTAAAGGACACACTCACCCACACCCTCACCTCACTCTTCTCCTGCTCAGCTGGAACCTCCTGGGTTCCAGTTGGTGCCTGGTGCCCCTTTTGTCCTGTCCACTGACTAGAGTCTGGCCCCAGCCTCTTGTTTCACTCAAGGGCTCTTTAGCTCTTGCTCAGCATTGCTCAGCTCCCCTCTCAGGCTGCTCTTCTCCAGCTGCACAGCCCCAGGGCTCTCAGCCTTTCCTGGACACAGAGATGCTCCAGCCCCTCAGCATCTTTAGAGCCTCTGCTGAACTCTGCCCAGCAGTTCCTTCTCTCAAACTGGGCAGCCCAGCACTGGATGCTGTACTCCAGAGGTGGCCTCACCAGTGAAGAGTAGAGGGGTAGAAGAACCTCCCTCAACCTGCTGATCACGCTCTCCTGAATGGACCAGACAGACACATCCAACTTCTAGGCAAAGTACATCACTCAAAGGATCCATCAGGCCATCCATCCCAGAGCCCCACAACTCACAACAGCAACACAACTTCTTCCCTTCCCTTAATCATCTGCATGGACTATTCCCATCAGTTCCTCTTACCTTCTCTTCCCCCCAGCATTATCTCAAGTCCACACAGTTCTAATTTCACCCGTCTTTGTGAGTGATGCCAAAGGGGCTGAGCCCCCTGACACTACCCTGGAGTGCAGGTTTATTATGCCTCACTTCCCCACCCCCTCCCTGCCATTCGTGTGAGGACTGAGGAGAGGCTGTAGGTAGAAAGTGGCCTTTCAGTTGTTTTTACAGACATTATTACACTGTCAAAGCAAGGTGTAAAGCGAGGTTGTTGAAGAAAGGGATTTGACAAGTGCATTTATTTTAAGAGGCAACACAATTCAGTCCATTTATAAACAAGGCAGGTTTGTAAATGCTTCTGGGACTCACCCCTGCAAATACTGGTGTCCGTAGGCTCTCTAAAGTGTAATTAAGCAAGGAGTTGATTGACTGAAGAAAAATAGAACGTCAGCAATGAGGGCAATTATAGAAAACAGCAGCTCCATTGCATTACTGGTCTGGTTTGTGTTCGAGCTTGGAGACTTCCTCAAGAAGGAGAGACCCTACAGCCTAACTACTCTGAAGCCAGTAGTAAAACCCTTCACTGGATTTAGCACAGCCAAGATCTAAGCCCCAAAATCAAGTCAATGCCAGAGAAAACTCTGATGACGTTATTTTCTCAAAGGTTTCCCTTGGATGACTCTCCTCTAAACCATACTGAGAGTCCATAAAGTGGAGCAGCTGTAAGATGGGATAATCCAAATGTGATAATCACACGAAAGCCATCCTGTGTAAACCTCACCTACCTCAACTCCTCAGCTCAAGCTGTTAAGTTTGCATTGCCTGTCCTGATATCACACTTCATCTCCCCTCACTCTTCAGGATGCCACCCACCATGCTTGGCAAGCACCTTCCTAAAAATGGATATGGACCACAGTTGCCCTCACAGAGAAGTCTCTGCAGCCTCAGAGTATGGCCATTCCTTTATCACAGAAACTCCTGTGCCTGCCTCTCGCTCGTCATTTGACCCATGAGGTGCTCTCCTAACTCAGAGACTACAGCAGCTGGGTCTACACACCATATAGTTTATAGACATTATCTATTCTGAGCCTGGGAAAAGAATACCCTCAAAAATCCTCTTGTGACCTCAGAAGATCTTTCTTCCCATTTCTTTCCTAATTGCTACCACAGAACCCTGTAGACCTTCATAAGGAGGGGACTTAAAGAAGCTCCTCCACCAGAAATTGCTGCTGGGAAAGGCTTCAGGGATCTGCTGGTCTGCAGGACATGCCGAGTGTCATGTGATGTTGTTGGCAGATTTCAGAAGCAGATGCACACATGCTGACAGGAATTTCTGGTTTCCACTTCAATTAAGGGGCAGAGGGGAAAAAAAAATAACCACAAGGAGCTGTTAAACCAAATTGCTAACAACCTTCAGCCCATCAGGGTTACTGACAGCTTCCGCAAAGCGTTTGCAGAAAGAATTTCTGGTAGAAAAATAAAGCTTTAGGGCCAGGCCTGGCAAAATCTCAGTCCCCTCTGAGAGGTGCTAAATGTCCTCAGATCCCCATGGAGACACTTGCTAATGTTGCGAGGTTATTGTGGGATAAATGAGGGCACAGTCTGGGCAATTTGCCTAACCAGGGGAAAAAAATAATAATAATAATTATTCTTTTGACACTGTGTGTGGCTCTGGCCGGAGGAGCTGACCCCCTGAGATCCAGCTCCAAAGCCAGGGTGGCTGGTTGCAGTCCTGATGAAGGTACACCAGAAGAATGCAGGTTTTTCAGGTACCTAAATCCACCACTGAGACACCATTAATAACCTCAGAGATCCTGCTCATCTTCTCACACGTCAGGCTGTTGCATTTCATTTGATTACTTGAACTCAGTGCAGTCCACAAACTGAGAGCTGCTCAGAGGACTGGTTGGTACTGAAGTAATAAGTCATGCACAGCCTGGGACAGGCTCTGACACCTTCACACCAAAGAAGTTTCTCCTCCTGACCAGCTGCTGGAAGGAGCTAGATGATCCTAAAGGTCTTTTCCAACCATAGCCATTCTGTTATTCTGTGACTGCTGCAAGCACCCAGTCTGAAGAGAAAAACAGTGGTGGACTCAAAACCTCATCTCCTCAGAAAGGATGCCAACCAGTGTCCTATATGGTCTCACAGAACATAATTCCTACAATGCAGCAGTCTGAAGATCCCTCCAATAATCCCCCACTCCTTTAACAAGGGCTTAAATCTGCTGTGACAGGGATTTGGTTACATCAGGAAACTGTAAGGTGTTGTAACATCAACGAAGATTTCACCCCAGGGAGCTCAGGCTGGAGCAAGAGGTGCTGGACAAACACTCCCCTTTCTCCCTGCTACATGTGATAACCTCAGCAGGAGAATTTTAATGTGCAGGAGAACTTTACATGGCATGATATGAGTGAATCTTGGTCTGTATTTATTAAAGGTCTAAAACAAATCATACTTTTGCCTTCAAAAGTGGCCACCACCACCACCAGCTGTGGGCTCGCTCACACACTCTGACGTTTCAGAGCCCAAGGGAGAGTTCAAGCACATGTCTTGGCAACCGTTAAGTTCTTCAGGATGGTAAACAGCCCAAGCAGAAGTCAGCTGCTGCCTTGGGCTAGATTGTGTGTACATGATTGCCCTCTTCTGGAGCATCTCAGAACACTTCACCTGGGAGACCAGCAGCAGATTGCTCTTCATCGGTGGAGCCATGCTCTGCTGTCACACCCCTTGGCCACAAACTGAATTCTTATTCCAGCATTCACCCTCATTTTATGCTTAAAACCATTCGGGAAAGGACTTTGTGCATCATCATCATCTTCCTAATCCCTCACATTAATTCCTAGTTAGGACATTCTGCAACCAGTTTAACTGACAGGTTACCCAGACAGCAAAGGAAAGCCCACAAGGCCATAAGGACACTTTTCCTTCACATATTCCCTGGGACAAGAGTCCTGTAGACCCTCCTTCCTGCTCTCCTCCCAAGGCACACGTTTTCTTCTGTTGTAAAGGTCTTACACTTACTCTGTAGCATCAGGAAAGACAACATCAGTGGGACTGGCAGGGATGAGGATGTGCTGTGAACCACCTGGAGAGCTCATCCCATTGAACAGTGAAAGTCGTTTTGTTTTGTCAAAGAAATCCAAAATAAAAAGTTCTTCCTTTCCATGAGACCTTGCCACCCACCTTGTGCCTATTTCTCTAACACCAGGTAAGCTCTTTTCCAGTTGTTTGTCCCCATAACTAATTCATGGTGGCCTCCTGCAGCTGAACACCCTCCCTGGGTCCCATTTCAGCAGCAGCACTCTGCGAGTTCTGAGGGCAGCCACGAGGGAGTCCTAAGCTAAAGTTCCTTCAATGCTTTGCTTATATTTAACCTTGCAACATTACCTTACCTCTTTTTAGCTTGTTTCCATGACAACCAGCCCAGCAATAAAAGTCAAGTGCTGGCTGCAGGGTAGGGGAAGGAGTTCTGTGACAAATGGGGAAATACAGCTGCTCATGTTACTCCAACCCTACTCACTGAGTTATCTCAAGTAGGATGGTTCTTCCTACCTCAGTGCAGAGCTGCTGTTGAGTGTAGGAGAGTCCCAGGAGAGCCTGGTGTCTTGCTTCTGCTTTTAAGACTTCTGCAGGATTTTCACTGCCAGTGAGAAAAGCTCATTTTGTGCTGTAGCAGAGAAGGGGGTCGTGAATTCTGCAGAAATAAAACCACAATGCACTTTTGCAAGTGTCCACCAGAATTTCTATAACCTACAGCTCCTATTTGCACCAGACAGAGTAAAAAGGGTCTTATCTGAGGTTCTGTCTGCTTCAGCTTAAGTGGAATGTATTAGAAGAGCATTTTAGGTCACTCTTGAGCTAGGCTTCCACTCATATGACCCTATGGGTGTACATTTATTTGACTGTAAAAATGCCCTTTTGCCTCTAGTGACAACAAAAGGACAGGAGGACTTCCTAGTTCTCATTTGCAAAGCTAGGAAGTCAGCACAGCTATGTTATATTAAACTATGAAGAGTGCTAGCTCAGTTGCTTCATCAACTTTGACCTCTGAGAAAGCTGAATATGACAAAATAACACTTTTTATTGGATGATTAAAGGGGAAAAATAATGCTGAAGAATGTCTAATGCCTGGGTGAGCTTTGAAACCCCTCCAGGGATCATGGGGACTCCACCACTGCCTTGGGCAGCTTGGGACAGGCATTGACAACCTTTTTGGTGAAAGGTTACAAGTAGTCAAGTCTTCTTACATGTATTTGGTGGAGATAGGAACACTAAGGGGACCTCATTTGGCATAATTCTGTCCCTGTCTGCCACAACAGCCATGTAGGTCTTCTCCAGGGTAACACAGAAACTGCTGAACCTCGACTTTCTGAGACCTACCTGATGGCCAGCTCTCCCTTCAGTCCCTACTTAAGGGTTATTTCCCAGTTTAACACAAAACCTCCACCATCACAACCCCAAATATTTGCTTTTAAAATGATTGAGTTTTCCTCTGAGGCGAGCTGAGCATGACAAGTTAAATCAATTAGGTAATGCTCTACCCTATATAATTTATGATGCCACAGGGAGTGGAAGCACACAGGTCTCTTCAGCTTGTACTCAGTCTCACCTCGTGGACTAGAGCCAATAAACTGGAGGAGCATGGAGATGACATGAAGGAGAGGAGGAGCCTCCCCATTCATTCCTTCATCTCGGAGAGGCTAGCCTAAGCAAATGGTCCCCAAACACCTGGAGCAGCACCTAATTAACCCAAGCAAGTTTTTAGTCTGTCAGGATTAAATGCTGACAAGCACCCGGGGTGCTGTGGGTCTGGTTTGCTCACTGCTGGGAGCAGTGTCTCTTACAAAGTGCTCTTAGGCTCTGTTACAGTAGTAGCTTGGTAGACTGCAATAAATACTCAGCTCCAGTGGAGACACACAGAACAGGACTTAATTACCTAAAGATGGGGCATTTAAAATGCCTTAAGGTATCCTTAATGCCTTAAAGCACCTTTGTTTTTCTGTTTACTGCTCCAGAAAGGGCTGGTTCTCCCTTAAATCTTCTACCCTACCTGCCACTCTTGCATCTGAGATAACTTACAGGCACCTCAAGTGATGCTAAAAGACTGTACACATCCAGCCATGCAATAACTCTTGTCTTCAGCATTGAAAACTTTATTATCAAAGCAAATAAATACAGCATTAAAAGAAGCAAGGTCATCTGCAAGATGCTGGGATTCAGAGGGATGGCAGCTGACAAGTCTCTGAAGTTTCTTTTCTGATAAGAGCTTAATTTTCTCACTTTGCTGCTCCAGTGTGCTCTGCTATATAAGAGGGAACACGAGCCTCCAAATTACAGTGTAAATTGAAGTGATGAGGGGAAGAGCTGGCTGATTTCCTTCAGTTACTACAGAACAGAGGGTTTTCATTAGGGCAAAACAATTCCACCAAAATTTCCTTCTCAAATCCTTTTGTCGCAGTCTGAATGGATCTTTTAAAGTGTGCCTCTTGCCAGATCACCCAGTGCAGCAGTATTCGTGGCCTCTTTTATCCAAGTTAAACACTGGGGAGCATATTGCAAAGCCAATATTTATTTAGTATCTAATCAGGCTTGTTAAACTATCCAGGCCCTGCCAAGATCAGCAATATCATTTGAGCTCCACGCTCACCCACCACCACCATCCGCCTGGTGCTGGGTAGGATCTGAACAGGTTGATAGAATGCTCTGGCCATTAGGATTTGGAGGTGATCATTTATCACAGCAAACGAGTGGAAGTTGTGTTTTCTGTTTGCCATGCACCATTAGGCCTGGGGGTGTTTACACTTCATGGATCTCACTCAGTGTAAATACATTGGGAAAGCTGATTTCAATTGAGCTGAAACAGTTTCAGCCTGGACTTCAAGACAACACATGACCAAGCTGTGTAAGCCCAAAGGGAACATCACAAATTGTTTTGGAGGTGTTGTGACTCGTGTTGCAAAGGCCACAGGCTATGAGCCTTGTTCATGTTTTATTAAAGCTAAATACATTATTTAGGAGGACGAAGGACATTCCTTTGATGTTCAGTCCATATTGAGTTTAAATCAAAACTCTTTAGGCAAGCTCAAACAGGAGAAGAAAAACTAAAAAACAGTAGAGGAAAACTGAACAAAAGAAGGCAACAGTTTGGCAGGTAAAATATTTACCCAAGTCACAAGAGATTCAGTTTCAAGTAATTCACCTGAATTGGGCAAAGGAAGAGCCTGCAGGGTTAACTTGCACAGACAATGACTGAGATCTATAATGGGCAAGAAATGTCTGTTCTTGAGGAGATCTCACACTTCCATTGTGCTCAGAAATTCAGCTGGAATAACCTTCCATGAAAAAAGCTTCACCAGGACTTCTACATTCCCAGCAAAACAGAGTATTTCCTAGATTGGGAAAGACCTTTAAGATCATCTACTCCGACCATTAACCTAACACCAAGAAGACTTTGACCAAACCATATCCCTCAGCACTACATCTACGTGAGTCTTAAATACCTTCAGGGATGGGGACTCAACCACTTTGCTGGACAAGCAGTTCCAGTGTCTGATAATTCATTTGGTTATTAAATTCTTCCTTAAACACTCCATCTCAACACATCCCCACTCTCTAGGTCAAAAAAATGAATTCAAAACATTCCTAAACAGTGTTACCATACTTCCCAGGCAGTCAAGAGCCAGATCCACCTGTCCAGTGTAGACACCTCAGTAGTTTGTTGGGAAAGTTCTATGAGCAGGTTTTAGCAGGTTAAAAAAGTCCAAATCCAGCACATTGTAGGTAGGATTGATCCTATTCTGGACAGAGGGAAAAAGAAGTGAGGTAGGTTGCTTCTCAAAGTCTCACCTTGACATTTTTGAGAGCCAGAGCTTGGCCCAAGCTGCTCAGAGAGGTTGTGGAGTCTCCTTCTCTGGAGAGATTCCAAACCCACCTGGACAATATGATCCTGGGCCTCCTGCTCTGGGTGACCCTGCTGGAGCAGGGGGTTAGGACCAGATGTTCTCCAGAGGTCCCTTCCAACACCTACCATGCCAGGATTCTGTGATTGAACCTTGAAGTTCCCTCAGTGGGATCAATTCTAGGTTTGGATACATATGGCTTCCTACTCACCTGGGAAAATCCAGAGGAAATTCAGATTCAGATGAAATAGAAGTGATACACAAATAGATCAAGGCAACTCATGCCCACAAGATCTTTCTGCCTTTAAATACCAGCAAGAGGAAGGAAATCCAAGTGCCTTAACTTTACATAACACTGTTGGACTAGAGCTCAGGTCTCTGCTCATGGAAAGCACCTCTACAGTGTTTGTGTCAATCCAGCCATCATAATGATCTATTACGTCTTGAATTCCCACAGTTCCCAATCTCCTCTGCCTCCCCTTTGCTTCCCTGAAGGATTCCCGTGGTCCGAGAGGCGGCAGACATCTCCCAGGAGCTGGCCTGGGCTGCTCCCTCCCTGCTGATTCATAAACTGGAATGGCAATCATTCCTAGGTGCCTCCTCAACAGCCCTCTCACACAGGCTTACAATCAGCTGCAGAAGCCTTTATTTTCTTGTGGTCAACCACTCTCCCTTGAAAAGTCTCTGGAGGAAGCATTATATTTCCTCACACAGGCTTTGAACTTCTGGATTAGCACTTTCCTTCACAGCCCGAGCACTTCCTGCACAGAAGGAATTTGTTCTGCAGACCTTTGGGGAAACCTTGGGTTAACATGAATGAGTGAAATCTGACAGTTGGAGGCTGTTTCCAGTTTCCCTCATCCTAACAGCCCACAGGTTTTGCCTCCTTCCCAGCTTAAGTCCTGACTCAGGATGAGTTAAGTGCTTGAAGCTCCTGCCCTACAGAAAAGGCAAGGCAGCTTGAATTTCTTTCATTGAGGGTTTCATTACCTTCAAGAATCAAGTTACCTGATAAAAGACATCCACCATGGAGCAGAGACTGAAAAACACTGGCATTATATTCAAATATTCTTAAGACCATTCAATAAAAACACTTAGAAAAAAAAAATCAGCTGAAATGACGTTCTCTCCCTCAATTTGGTCAGAAATTAGGAGTAAAAATACACATCTGCAGGACAAATTCTGTGTAATCCAACTGGAAGGAGCAGAGTGAGGAGCATCACCATGATAGCACAGCTGAGCTCTCAAGTCCTCTCCCTGAAACTACTTTTCAAACTCCAGATGTGTTACTGAACAATTTCTATGGCATATTAACTGGGAGGGGATTTAGTTAACTGTTTATCAAAGTCCCTGGTTTTATTCTCTGGTGGTAAAACTTCTGCCATCTTCTCAGTGGGACAAAATATTAAAGAGCAAGATGTTCTCTATGACAACAACAGTCCAATGTAGAAAATTTCCAGCATTCAGTAAAAAACTAATTTACATTCAGTAAAAACCTGGTTTAAACTGAACACGAACACAAACAAGACTGTTCTTCAAACAGCCTCTGGATTGAGCTTTCCAGGAAAAGAAATCTGGAAAAAATGAACATTTTCTGTTGGAGGGTGTGTGGGTTGGGTTCCATATGGAGTAATTTCCTTCCTGATTCCTCATGTTGCACCTTGAGCTACCTCTGTAGGAACAGGGAGCCTGCTCCTGCATTGAAGACACAGTCTGGACATCTGAAGAGCCTTTGACCAAATGGGGAAAATTGTCTCCAGTCTGCAGAAGGGTCCAGAAATATTCACAGCTGGGCTAACAAAGCTCTCACTGTGATT
The DNA here is from genome assembly GCA_013399075.1 of Chloroceryle aenea. Lineage (NCBI taxonomy): Eukaryota > Metazoa > Chordata > Aves > Coraciiformes > Cerylidae > Chloroceryle > Chloroceryle aenea. The sequence continues at coordinate 79,978 of VWZY01012785.1, read as the reverse complement.
GAGTTCCTAGGATACAAACACCCATCTTCACCACAGTGTGTCTAAGTGGTCTGAAAAACCTGGATTTACCATTCTGGGACAAAGCACCTGACCAGGAATTGTAGAGGATCATAGAATCATAGAACCATAGAGACACAGAACGGTTTGGGTTGGAAAGGACTGTTCAAGGTCATTTAATCCAACCCCCTGAAGTGAGCAAGGACATCTCCAACTAGAGCAAATTGATCAGATACCCATCCAAGCTGATGAGAGAGCTTGGTGAGAGCCCCAGCCAACCTCCCCTGCAATGGGGACAGGGATGGGGCAGCCACCACCTCTCGGGGCAGCCTGGGACAGGCTCTCATCACCCTCAGTGTAAAATATATCTTCCTCTCTCTGGTCTAAATCTCCTTCTTTTAGTTTAAACCATCACCCCTTGTCCTGTCCCCACAGGCCC
>VWZY01012785.1:58349-78853 GCA_013399075.1 Chloroceryle aenea | reverse complement strand
CCTTCTCCTCTGCAGGCTGAACCCCCCCAGCTCTCCCAGCCTGGCTCCCAGCAGAGGGGTTCCAGCCCTCCCAGCTTTGCTGGGGCTCCTCTGGCCCCACTCCAGCAGGTCCCTGTCTCTGCTGTGCCAAGGCTGAAGGTGGGGTCTCACCAGAGAGGAGCAGAGGAGCAGAATCTTTTGTTCAGGCTCTTAATCTGCATGCCTGGTGAGGTTCAAGTCCCTGATAAATTATTGCAGACCAGGCCAAGTTACTATAATTCCCTGTTCCATAAGATATCCAAGGAGATCTGCTTCTGTCCCATATGCAGCTCCCTCTCCCCTTTCCTTGCAGAGCAGGGTGAGGGGATCTCAGGAGCAGATTGGGTCACTGGAGGAGGAAAGAAAGAACCTAAACCTGGCACTTTTCACTTCTTTGGCAACCCTTGGCACATTTTTCTCTCTCTTTCCTCCTCCTCACACTTGCTTGTTCAGGAAATGAGGAACGATGGAATTTATGGATTAGAATTGGCTGAGAATTTTCTGCTAACACATTTTTTCCTAGAAAGAGAAGCCCCGATTCACCAAGCTGCAGCCATTTCCTTCAGGTTGTGAAAAAGAAAAAAATAAAGTCATTAAAAAATAGAAAAGAAAAAATAAAGGGGTTTGGTGGGGTTTTTTTGAGTTGTTGTATGCAGCTTTGAGCTGCTTTGAAGAAAATGTTTTCATTTTGTTTTGAAATAGCTCTTGCTTTATCATTCTTATCCCTCTATTTTTATTTTATGTTTTAAAGGAACCTAAAAGACAAAAAAAATTCTCAAATGACCCATCCTGAATTTTTCACCGATTACTGTAAAAAATTTTGACTGGAAAGCTTTTGAAACCTGAAGTTCTCACAGGGCAAAAGGAAGTTTCACAACCAGCTCTATTTCCATATTATGATTATTTTCTTTCTGTGCGTCTAGGGTGGGGTGGGGGGATATGTTATGGAAATCTGATTGAAAAATATGCTCACTGGATCTAGCCACATCCTGCGTTCCTTGTCCCACAGCAAATCCAGAGTGACTTGAATAATCTTCATGGCTTTGCTGGCTGTGTTGAAATAAACAAGACCAGAATAATTTGTCATGATATCCCTAGAAGAAAAACAAGTCTAGATGTCACATCATATTCCTTTCTGGACACGTAAGAGTGTTGCTCTGGTTCATTTGCTAGTCCAGTGCTGGCAGGCTCACCAACCCTTGCCTGCAAAGTCTGTCAAGAAAAGTGAACACACTATTAGGTTTGAAATGTCTCTCTCCACATTAGAAAACATTGAGCCTCCCAAAGTGGAGGCAGAAGGAGCAGGAACATGGAGTTTATCGTGGGCATGGAGCAAAGTGGTGCTTTGACAACAGCCACCAGGCAGAAGGGTTTAGCAGATTAAAGAAGAATCTTCAAATTACTCCCAGGTTCTGCAGTTTTGCAGCTTATCCTCGGTGATGATAGCAGTGGATTTTGCAAGAGGTGGTTGGTTCCATCTCTCCATAAATAACACTTTTTTCCCATGTAGGACATATGAATGCAAACCCATGAAGTGCTGTGATGGTTTATGAAGAATTGTGATGGCTCCTTTTCTCCAAGGCTGCCTTTGAACAGGACTTTAGCAGCTTTTATGCTGTGGCATAAGTTTATCTGTGGTTAGGTTCAGCTTGTGGGCAAAATAGGAACTGTTCAGGTAACAAGATGATGTTCCCTCCTACACCACATACAACTAAACCAAAAGGACAAAGGGAACATTAAGAAAAGGCTGAGACAAACAAAATATATCATCCAGAGTCTGGTGCTTACATATGTAGACAATTTAAGTCCAGGGTCATGTGAATATATATGGGATTTGCTAAGATAAATGTTCCCAAAGAAATTACAGCTACAGAAATGGATTTGGATGTAACATTTTCCTTGCTTCTTGTTTCACTTTGACTTGGGTGTTTCTTTCACAGAAAAAAAAAAATAAAAAAAAGACTGAAAAAAGGAAAGTATCTAGTTCAGCATTATTTTCTCAGAAGTAAATCTTTCATGTAGCTCAAGCTGATGTAAAATAAAATAGCAAGAAACAGCAAAGGTGCATTTTGGATACTAGAGAAACTACTGCTTGTGATGCAGAAAGGGAAACTTCAGCCCCCATGAGGCACTGCATCAGTTCAGGGAGGTGACAGGTCCCTGTCTGGCCTCAAAATTATCAACCTAAACTTTCTAGCACTGTGTTCTGTTAATTTGGGATTTTTCATTCCTGTTTTAAAGGGCTGTAAATATTAAATTATCCAAATATCCCATAGGATGGAAATTCAATTTCCAACTCTCATAATGTTTACACTACTGGAAGAGACAGTTTCTATTTTAATATTCAGATTAATAAATTCTGGAAAGGCAACGTTCCACCACTTACCACAACTCCAAGAAGCTTTTTATGATTCCAGTGTGACAGTTTCACCAGGGTCTTTCTTGGGAAAGGTCACAGTGCTCTGGGCTGGAATTTAGAATCAAAAACAAAGGGAAAAAAAACCCAACAACATATTTAAAACCAGCTAGAAGTGTGGTGGTTCGAGTACATATCTGACATGTAGAAGACACAGTTTCAGTTTTCAAATGAATAAAACCAAAGAAAGGCCTTGATGTCTCATAGCTCAACTCCATATAATTAATTATTGGGCTACTATATGTTGAAGTCTTTCTTTTCTTATCCTTTTTTTAAAGAGGAAGACATTAGAAGACCCTCGTTTCATATTATACCATTAGGTTTATGGTTGGACCTGATGATCTCTTCCAACCAGAACAATTCTAGGATTCTCTGTTGAGCCCATTAGGTGGCTGGCACTATAAAAATGCAGAACATTGCTGCTGGGTTGCTACTGTTTTCTCACTCCAGCAGCAACGATGTTTTAATGGTAAAGTCTTGGTATACTTAGGAAAGAGGACGGAAAAGTATTCAGTTGTTAGCAATTTTCACTGCCAGAAAATATTCTCCTTTTTTCAAGCCAGTCACCAATTCTGAGGTTGGACTTCACAGAAGTTTATAATAAAACATTTCCCCTACAAAACTGAAGGGGCTTGAACTCAATCAGCAATTACTAACGATGTTTATTCATGTTATGGTATTTATTTAGCTGCATAAAATATGCTGGGGTTTGGAATTTCTCCTGGCAAGTCCTGTAAATGTGTCAAGGAAAAATTTCTGCTCTGAATTCTGCCAGTGGAAAGTCAAAATAGACTGTGCTTGCATTATTTGCCCTCGAGCAAATATCTCCAGTGAATTGGAATTGTACAGCTTGCACGTGACAGCAAAACCCAGCAGAAAAGTGGAATTCAGGTTGTATCTTTCTAAGGTGCTTCCTTGATTCTTGTCAGCACGGCATCTTCTAATACTTAAACCTATAATACTTAATACTTTTTGAAATTCCCTTGTTGCCTAAGGAAGGGTCACTGCCCATTTTTACCAAAGGAGAAAATGAGGTGCAAAGATAAAAGTCAGGTTGGTTTTTTGTTTGTTTGGTTGGGTTTTTTTAAGTGATATGGATGTTTTTTCTCAGATTTGGAATGGGCTGCAGTGAGTGTGGAGAAGACTAATGCAAGAAGTCACCCAATAGACTGATATCCACCTGGATATCACACACAAGAAAACCTTTTTGTGGACAAAACCATATGCACATACTCTCCCAAAACTCCAAAACAGTAGATAAATATCCTGAAGAATTTTGTTGGGATATTGGGAAAAGCATCTATACCCTGAGACTATTCTGGCCAAACCACTACATGGGAAATGGAACTGATTTAACCAAATATAAAGACTTCTGCAGCTGAATTAGCCACCAAAGCTGAACTTTGCTCCCTTTGGATTAAATGAAGGGCTGGTCAACAGAGTTGAGGTTATGATTCATTCTCTCCTGAAACAGAAGTTGAAAGCAGATCTGATGAATCACATCTCAAAGTGGTTACTTCTCAGTGTTGACTATAAATGGCACCCAGAGTGCCTGGATACTTCTGGACATACCTTTTGAATGTGGGAATCTTTACAAGCATGGTAGAGATTGGAAGTGACCTCTGGAGATCAACTCATCCAACCCCCTGCTAAATCAGGGTTATTCAGAACACATTGCCCTAAATCATGGTGAGGTGGGTTTGGAATCTCTCCAGAGAAGGAAACTTCACAACCTCTCTGGACAGCCTGGGACAAGCTCTGCCACTCTCACAGCAGAGAAGTTTCTCCTCTTGTTCAGATGAAACCTCCTGGGTTCCAGCTAGTGCCCTATGTCCCTTGTCCTGTCGCTGGGCACCACTGAGAAGAGTCTGGCCCCATCCTGTTGACCCCTGTTAGGCAAGAGCTCAATTCACCTAAGTAGCAGTAGGTCCAGCAGTGCCTCACACTGGGTCTCACTGGTCCCAGATAAACACTGGGTTTATGAAGAGCTCAGAAACCTAGGGTACATATGAACAGGCAATACTGGATTCCACATCCTAATCCTTCTCCTGAAATTTATGTAGGAGAAACTGCTTCACATGACTAACAGTTCTTTATCTTGCAAAACAGTTAACTTATGCTACATTCTGGTAGTAGGAAAATTAAGTTCTCCATCTCATTAAGTGATCACTCCCAGTATTCAACACTGGTGAAGCTGAACCTGNGATCTTAAAGGTGTTTTCCAACTGGAACGATGCTCTGATTCTATGATCTCTGCTTTTTGGGACACAGAGATTGGCAGAAATTAATTACTGGATGAGAAGATGTTTTAGGGCACTGCAGACTTTCTGCTGCTGAGTTCAGATATCACCAGCCCTCTTCTGCTTACAAACAGAAAGGTGGGTTATTGTTTATTTGCTTATTCCTTGACCCTTTAGGTTTTGCATGGAACTTTCAGTATCATTACAGATTTTTTTTGCTTGTGAACTGACTCTACATCTGCCCTGCAGCAACTAAACCCAGAACTGAAGCAGCAGCACCAGGAAAAAAAAAAAAAGCTTGGTCTGTCTTGAGATTTATATGGCACAAAGCCCCAGCAGCTCAAGAAATGAGGGCGTTTAGCTCCATCCTGGGACTCGTGAAAAGAAGTCAGAGACAAGTCAGCCATTGGGCCAGTGCTGGGAAAGAAAAAAAGCCCTTTTCTATCTGTTCATTCAGCAGTCGAGAACCTCCAGCCTCTCCCACTTCACCTAAAGCCTCCACGTGTATTTTATAAGCCTCCTAATAGGTTTGGAGACCTCAGTTCAGGAGTTTAATGTTCACGTGCGATGCCATCTGCTGTCTGGACAGCCCTAAGGGGAATCCTTATTAAAATAACTCTGAAGCAGTAAAGCCCTGCGTGCAGAGTTACAGCTCATGGAAGGAATCATAGTCCTGCAGCCAATAAGAAGATTTGCTCCATGATGGCATGACAACTTTTCTGTCTACGTAGAGCCTTTAGCTCAAAAAGAAGCTGCTTTCCAAAGTGTGCTGAGAAACTCTGGAGAAATACCTTAACAGGTGGAAATCAGTGAATTGACTGAGCATTTCAGTGCATCTCCAGGGTTTTGTAGTGTCTAGGAAACTATCTGAGGCTACCAGTTGAGGAATGTGAAGAGTATGATTTCAGCAATGTCATCCACTCAGTAGCTATCACCCTCTGCTCTGAGGTTGGGAAATTAGAAGACTTTAGAAATCTTTCAGGCCAAACACTTCTTTTAGCATGGAGGAAATTTAATTTGAGGTTGAATTGAGAGCAGCATTTGTTTCTCTTCAACTTAGAGAGTCTACAATGCAGATAGAGCCCTCTGAGATTGTCATCCAAAGCTCCCCTGACAGCCAAGGGACATCTATTCAATTTAGCCATTGGAGTGGTGGGGATTATTCCTAAAGCTGATGTCTGACGTCACACTCGTCTTATCCTAAAGTACCTATTTCTATTTTCTACAATGAGATATATGATCTCATTCTACAATGTGAAAATGGTCCAGGGGCTGGAAGCCCTCTGGTCAGGCTGGGACAGTTGGGGGAGGTTCAGTCTGCAGAAGAGAAGGCTCTGGGGAGACCTTCTGGGGACCTTTCAGCATTTCAAGGGGCTGTCAGAAAGATGGGGACAGACTTTTGAGCAGAGTCTGTTGGAACATGACAAGGGGTGATGGGTTTAAACTAAAAGAGGGAGATTTAGACCAGAGAGAAGGAAGAAATTTTTGATGCTGAGGGTGGTGAGAGCCTGGCCCAGGCTGCCCCGAGAGGTGGTGGCTGCCCCATCCCTGTCCCCATTGCAGGGGAGGTGGCCGGGGCTCTGAGCACCCTGCTCTGGCTGCAGATGGCCCTGCTCCCTGCAGGGGGTTGGACTGGATGATCTTGAAAGGTCCCTTCCAACCCAAACCATTCTATGATTCTAAAATCTGGAATCAGAATAAATATATTAATGGTCCTTCCCAAGACAAAACATTACATGATTCAATGATGCTATGATAGATGGTGGCCCATACTCAACTTTACTGATGAGACTGCCAAAAGTTGATTTTTACTCTCAAATTAAATACAATTGAGAGGCTCCTAAGCAAACAAGTTCACAAGATAAGATAAACTGATCAACTGGAAGCAGGGTTTGCTCCAACAAGGGAGCAGAGGACTTTGCAAGGTCTTTTGGCCTCTGTGGAGTCTGCTGCAAGATACATTCACTCCCTAGCCACAGCCATAGCCAACGCCTGTCGCCTGCCATATGACTTGGCACAGACTTTCAGAGGCCACTTGTGGCCAATACAATCAAAGCTGAGTAAAATGTGAGAGAGATTATGGTTGTAAAGGAAAACACTCGAGCAGCCCTCTTGCCTTTAATTAAGCAACTTGAGAGGAGTTGTGGCTGCTCTCTGTTAAGTCCAGGGAATTTGACAGGCTTAACTCCCACTAGAAACCAGGAAAATTCAGGTGGTCACAGCCAGCAGCAAGAACCAAGGGATCACTGTCATAACAAACCTATTCATGGCATAAATACCTGAGGTAGGAAGATATCTCTTGCTTCTTTTCATAGATGGAAAGACCATCCTCAAAAAGGTGAAACAGATTGCTAGAGTCTATAAAAATCTCCGTGACAGTAAGAGAAACAAAATCTTTGCTCTTATAAGGAGAACATCTATTCTTAGTCTGGTAATTTTACCTTTGCATCAGGATTTCACTGAAGTTCAACTTGATGGCCCGTTCAGGGCAATGGAATTATATCTGTGTCTGTATCTATACCTGACTTTAAGTCATGTGCTTGGTAGTCCATGCAGTTTGTCAGGGGTAAGGTAGCTAAATAACCCTGTAGACCAGGCCTAGGACATTTGCTCATGTAAATCACTGTAGTTGTACTTGCTAAAATACTCATTTCAAATTCACAGATTACTAATGTTTATAATTTGGCCTTCTATAATTAGAAGTCTTCAAGACCCAATCAACAGACTCTATCTTGCTTACTATCAGTAAGCAAATGCTTCTTGGAACTGGCTTGTTTTGTTTCCTAACCAGCTGGTATATTAATCCCAGAAATTCAATATTTGCTTAAGATAAAATGTCCTCCCAAGAGAAGTCAAAGCCAGAACGCTTCTGTCCTGAGCAAGCGCAGGAAGAACCAGTGGGAAACGTTCTCCTTTTCCAGAGCTCAGCTCTGACAATGGGAACATGGAGAAAATAGCAAACAGATTGAAAATAGGAGGGAAAAAAATGCAAAAAATGTGAATGTGGAAAGAAAAATGGGTGTGAGGTGAATTGCACATAATGGAGTGTGACAACTTTCGAGCTCCAGCAGTTTAAGTCTTTTCAGACTCTCCTCTGTGGAACATTTTGTCTCATATCTCCACGTGCTTGTGGTGGAGCCACTAGAGCTCCGTTAGATTGAAAAGTGGTGGATCTAACCTGGTGGCATGAGTTACCATGGACAATTAAAAAGGTTACATAGAAGGTAAAGATTTTATTGAACAGTAACAGCACAGACCCTCCTGGGCAGGTCATTTGTTTTCTCACATAAACTTAAATTACCATATCCTTAGAACTCCCACCTCCTGTGCCATCTGGATTCAGCTAATACATTATGGCAGGTTGCAACCCTGTCTTCAACTGGTCAGTAGACACGTCTTTAAAGTTGTTCTGAACATTTCCTAACAGGTCTACGATGAGGATAAGCAGAGAATCTAAAGGCTTCAACTCGTGATTACACCCCACTACACTGTTTTTCCTTTAATGCTAATCTTAGACCTCCTTTCCATAGAAGAAAGAGAGTAAATCAGTGGTCCTGGAGGAGGTGACAGTTACCAGGCTCCATGTAAAGTCACAATAACACTTCTCTGTTGACAAAGTTTCACTAGACAGAAAAGATTTTCTGCCTGGTCCCTGGCTGGTGAGAACTCAGATAAACTATGGGAAGTGAGCTACTGATGTCAGGAAAATTTGTGTCTTACTCAAAGATTGGGTAGAAAGGGACCTTTCAAGGTCACCTCCTCCAACCCCCCTGGTGTCAGTAGAAACACCTGCACTAGAGCAGGTTACTCAGAGTTCCTGGTCAACCTCACTTGGAATGGTTCCAGGGATGGGACATCGACCACCTCTCTGGGCAACCTGGGCCACACTCACCATCAACAATTTCTTCCTTCTGTTTGGTCTAAATCTCCCTCTTTTAGTTTAAAACCATCATCTCCTTGTCCTGTCCCTCAGTTATAGTGAGGTCAGAGATACCCAGCCCACATGTAACTAGATGCCATTACCTGGATGAATGCAGTAGCTGAACCCACACTAGGAGCTGAAGGCCATCACTAAAAGTCGGTCCTGTTTGCTACTTTACATCTCCAACACCAAGAAATTTATCTGCCTGCTCCTACTGCCTCTTTCCATACAACAGTGAAGCACTTTTCAGTCATAAATAAATATGCTCTAGAACACCCTCTATGAAGTAAGGAAAACACTTTCATCTCAATCCCTCAAAGGTGGGTGAGAGTTAAGTAATTTACCCAGGACCAGGTCAAGAAGTTCTTGACAGGGGCTTCCAACATGAACTTCATTCTTCCCACTCCCAGGCAGTGACCTACCTTGAACTCCTTAGAGTGTGCTCACTGTGGTCAGACACGCATTATGGATGAACAAGCTCAGCACAACTGGGTCATAGGCTTTTCTGAGGTCACACCATGACTTTCCTGGAGGCTCCTTCTCTACCAGATGCCCTGAGAAGAACAGAACCCACTGAACAGTGAGGTGAAATCAACTGCTACCAACAAATACAATATGAAAATAGGGTGAGGCAATGGAAAAAAAAAACCAAACCCAAACACCAAAACAAACACAAGAAAAACCACACCAAAAAAAAATAAAACAAAACCACAGAGAAGGAGATGAAAGTCTGAAAAAGGCTGGATGAAGGAAGGGAAACTGCAACACAATATCCCATGCCAGGCAGTTGGCCCCAGGCCATGTTGTAACGAGGACCATCGCCCCGAGAGTGTGAAGCCATCCTTGCCTCTGTGTGACCATGAACCTGGGTGTTCCAGCAGCAGCATGTGAAAATATTTAGTCTGCTGCAGAAGGGAATGTTTGGGAAAAGAGATAGGAAAGCCTGCATTCCACCAACCCCACAGCCGGGTCCTCCCCACATTCCCTGGCACCCTGCCAGGGCTTGGGCTGGATGAGGGGTTGGGGGATCTTTTCTTATTTCTGTTTTTTCCACTTGGATTGATGGAGAAGCAAGCGTTGCTCTGATATCAGCCCTTGCAGATAAAAATCAGGCAGAGGAATTGCTGTGTGGCTGTGAAACACAGGGTGGGGAGGGGATGAAAATCCCTTTCTTCTTTTCTTCCCTTTCTTTGCACCATCAATTTAAACAGGCAGATCTACCAGACAAAATCAGTCTTCCTATTTTCCAGAGCTCAGTGTAACAGAGCCCAGCCTCAGCCCTGATACCTTAAACTGACTGAGACATTATTCTGGGAATAAAAATTTTTAAAAGGAAAAAAAATAATCAAAATTCACTTTTCCTGCTTTAGAGGTGAGTTGCAAATTCTTTGCCCCAGATCAAAAGCTAGTCCAAGGTACAGGGCAACAGAGAAGAGATCTGGGGGAGCTACTTGGCTCCCAGAGGCCAGCATCCAAGAGAAACCAGACTGATATGGGGTTAGCAAGTGAAGTTTGTTATCATTGCTCAAAGCAGTTGGCATTAAAGGTGGGTAAATTGCATTTACTTCCAGTCATCTCCAACTGCATCCTTAGATGCAGGCTCCAGAGGTCAAATTCATTTGAGACAGACTTTGAACTGAGTAGGGACGATCCTGTCTCACTGTTGACCAAACTCAACCCCCTCATTAATCTTTCTTAAACATGGAAGCACCTTCCTGGGGGTTGAGAACCAGACCAGTGCACATAAGCAGTGCCAGGGATTTATGAAGCAGACCAACCTCACCAGAATATAGGTGGGGACCAGCATAGGGAGAAATTCAGCCCATCTCATACCAAGCAGATCCTAAGGCATGAAAGCTTGAATCTCAATTGATTTCTGAACTGAACTTCTGGCCTACTAGAGATCTTGCCAACTTGAACCACTGAACCTGTGGGCACAAATATTGATACTTTTTGTTTTTAATGCACAAACATAACCCCTTTCCCTAAAAGCAGATGGATGCTGTAGCTAAAACCTGGCCATATATTTTTACTTCACCATGAAGAACCGAGGTACAAACCCTACAATACATTACCAGGAAGCCTGGAACTATAAAGTTAAACCCAAAGTTAATAGGATCCATTTGTTGTGCGAATGAGGTACCGGCGATTTTATTTTTTTATTATTACTTTATTTTTTTTTTCTGTGGATGTAGGAATTAGGTAAGTGAAATTGTCAGGCGTGCATGTATGAAATGTAATCTGGCTAACCCCAGCATTCCAGCCAGCCTGGGTTTCAATAGCTGAAGTATGCATGATAAGTTTTATTTAAATGCAGGCAGCCTCGTCTTAATAACTCCCTTTTTCCTCAGAGCCCAGCCTTCCAGGATGCAGAGACCTTGGCTCTAGCCTCAGTAGCTTGCTGTGAAACTAGAGATAAGTTCTTTAAAAGGAGATAGCAATGATTCTTTTCACAGACACTGGGCTCTCTAGATGAATTGTGTTGTAACAGAGCAAAGGATAGAATCATTATTATTGTTTATCACTGGGACACGAGGGGATAAGGCGAAAATCAACCCAGATCCTCTTCACAGAGGCCCCAGCATATTCCCCCAAAAGACTCACAAATCAACACTACTAAGTAAAGAAATTTCCACTTAACACCTCATCAACCCCCCAACCTTGCCAATGTTTACGTACATGCTTACCTTTCTTAGGATTTTTTTTTCTTTGGGGGTGACCTCTGGGATTGCTGGTATTGGTAAAGAAAACGTGAGCTTTTGCAGGGGAAAGGGCAAGCTCAGGGTTCTCCTGTCTGCTGATGGGTTTGAGTTCCTGGCGGTTTATGCAAAGCCTTACGGAGGAGGGTCTGGCAAAGTAATCTTGAATCCTGAAAGGAAAAGAGAGAATTAGAGGACAGAGGTTAGAACCATGCAAAAGGCAAGAAGATTGCTCTCCTTAAACCTGGGAACTGGCAGGAGGTCTGTTAATGTCACCTGAGGTCACTCCTCTGCAAAGGGGTGGTGTTCTGCAAGCAAAAGCAAACGTCAAGGCCAGCTGACAGATGATATGGCTTTTGGTCTTGAAATGGGTTTTTGTTGAGGAAATAAAATTGAAATGAGACAGGATATCAGATTGAAATGAGCCAGGTGTTTTTTCCAAACATTTACAGCCTTGAAACACGTCTCTGAATCGAGTTATATGTAACAATGTCCTTCAACATTAAAAAAAAAGAGAAATTATGACACAAAGAAGGCAATATTCTTCCATTATAATATATAGTGTTGCCTACAAAAATACAGCGTTTCCAGTTTTAACCTCATTATGCAACAAAATATCTTTTTCCCTTCGTGTAAATGTCCTCAGGATGAACCATGAGCTCAGGAACACCCTTTCCTGGGTGTCTGTCAGAGAGGTGGGATGTCTGCATCAATTGTCTTTATCAGCAAGAGTTAAGGATGCCATCAGTCAAATGAAAAGGAAAGGTTTAGTGACAACAGATGGATGTTGAAATGCCATCAGAAGTTTTGAGCTTCTGATATTCCTTAATACACATACTTCAAAATAATCAGATGAGATATTGTCTCTCTTTTTATTTTTTTCCCTACTATTTAAACTTTCAAACCTGACACCAATGCTGTTCTTGGAAATGCAGACGTCTGCTGCATGAAATTAGAGAAGGGAAAACATTTTCCAGGAGAGGAAGAGTTTGGAGGTTTACATGCACATCAGGGTGCCCTGCTAAGTTTAGACACTGAATTTGGAAAGAACCAGTATGGAGCTTGTTGACTCTGGCTGGTACCTGGCTTGATCATTAGCCATAATTTCTGTTTGTCTGTGGCCAGCTGTCTCACTTAACCACCTGGCTCTTCCTCAAAGACATTCATCCATCTCTTTATTTCCTCCTGTGACAGCATGTCCTGCTTCGTGGACACAGTGCCAACAGTAGAATGAAGAATAGGCCTTAACAATTCCAGATTAACCAAGCTCTTCTTGAACGAACCGAGCAGTCTGCAGCCTGTTTGCTGCTTCAAGGACAGACCCTTTTCTGCACACAAAGATGAAAGAAGCAAATCTTTGCCCCACGGTGGCCACCACCCAACCCAACGTGCAGCAATGGTCTGTTTGACCCATTGCAATCATTCATGCTACAAGTTCATTACATGCTACACCCACAGGCCTCAGCTGCAGACAAGTGCCTGTTTATAAACACTGGTTCTTAGATATATCTTTCTTAATTCAGAAAAAAAAAGAACATTTTACCAATTTAATGCAAAGACATTGAATTTCATCTCTCAACAAGTGTATTTATGGACTTATTTGAGACTTAATTTGACAAAGAGCTTTCCAAAACAATGTTCTAGGAGTTATTATTTACAATAATAATATAATAATATTATTATATTATCATTATATATTGTATTCTATTATTACAATAATAAGATAATCACAGCACTTGCTGCTACCCATGCCAATTGAGACACTGGGCTTTGATAGAAAAGCCTCCTTTGAGAAGTCCATTTGAATATGAGGGGGAGGCAGAAGGATAGTCCTGCAAAGGTATTTTTCTTGGGCAAATATTTGTAAACCATATGAACCTTTGTGGCTTTAAACAGAGGGAAATCATACATTGCCTCACCAGCACTCTGGTGTGATTTGAATGGAGAGGGAAGTGGATGCATTACAAGCATTCAACCCTTTCATTATCTTTCCATCCCTTCTGCCCTTCCTGCCTTACCTTTATTTCCCTCCTTTTTTTGCCTGAGGAGGGGAGAAGTGAATGCACAGGATATTTTATTTCTCATCCCTGTTCTCAGTCCTTTGGATTTCTCAGCATCCATCTGTCTGCTCACCTATCCATCCTAAACCATAATGTTCTGCCCAGTTTTACCCAGTTTCTTTCTCCCACTATATTTCTATGTCTCCCAACTACGCTTGTGTAGGTGAATGAGCAGAGCAAGTTGATTTTGGAACAAATGCTTCTGCTCTTACACAGCACATCACCTGACCGAGTTCTGCTCCGTGGGGATAAAGTCAGAGAGTCACAGAATCATTGGCTCTCAGGCTGCCCAGAGAGGCTGTGGAGTCTCCTGCTCTGGAGAGATTCCCACCCCACCTGGACCCTGCACTGCTGGGCCCCCTGCTCTGGGTGCCCCTGCTGGGTGGAGAAGGGGGGTGGCACCAGAGCATCCCCAGAGGTCCCTTCCAGCCTCTACCAGCTGGGACTCTGTGAAATTACTTGCCTGCTTCCCTACACCTATATGATTGATGGTCCCATGGATATGAGGGGAATGATGCCGAGTTACTCCTCCTGAGGGTCTGGCCCAAACTGATTAAACTTCCTTCACAGACTTGGTTTAGTTTTCCTTTACTGGTGAGAAGGTGTCTGAGGAATGTGATGATCTCAGTCGCATTCACGCTTCTTGAAGTGGAAGACTCCCCACATCATCTGATCTTTCCTGAGTATTATTACAGCCTCACGCTGTTCTTTTCAAGATCCTGTGGGCCAACACACTATCCATGTGGCAAATGAAAGCCTCCAGACACCTGATCCTGGGGATGGAGCAGAGCCAGGGGACTGTCAGCAGAAACAATATTGTTCAAAGGGTGGGCTCAAAGCAGTGAGGTCAGCTGGTGTGCCAGAGCCATGAGCTGGCATTTGGTGGAGTGAACGGTTCAGTCGCAGCCTCTCCCCTAACCCGACGTCTGCTCTGCAGATGGGAAAACACATTCCTCTCTGCATACCAACTCCTTCTGCCCTGTCACGCCAGCATCAGTGCGGGTGCCTGAGGTTGCTGCTGAGGGATGAAACCTTCATCTGATTCCCTGATAACCCCTGCTGCTAATGCTCTCTCAGGACCGGGAGCTAAAGACTCAGTTCTTTATGATGGTAGAAGCCAGAAATATTTTTGTGTCTGGTTTTCATGGGATCTTGACATCAAGGCACTGGAATGCACATGTCTTTGGGGGCTACTGCTTCAAATGAATCCTGTTCACCAGTTCTGGGTCTTTGATGCTGAACCCCAGTTCTTTGCTTCAGTGCTTTACGAGGAATAGATGACGTTCATTTTCTAATTCCCTGGTGGAGAAACAGCCTTTGTGGTGTACAGGCTGGTCTTAGGCAGATTCGTGTTGCCCTTTGATCACCTCTGAAGGAGGGAGCCAGAGCCACAGCATTTAATCTCCTATTATTGCAATCTAAACTTGGTTATCTCTGTCCACATTCACTCTCGAAAGACAACCCCCAGCGAACAAGATGAACCTCATTGTGCAATGGAATTAGTTTCATTACATCCATTCTTGTGAAATGGCACGAGGGCTTTTGGAGGCCCAGCCCATGTTTCTTTCTGCTGCAAGAAGCTGACTCAGCCTAGAAATTGTACCCCTGTGACTCATGTGAAAAATTATCCATGCTTCCTGGCATGATGGTCAAGAGACCGGGCCTCTGACAAATCTTTTGGAAAGATACTGGTGCAGTTTGCACACTTGAGAGTGTTGGCTTCTGCATTTCAGCAGAGACACTCTACGTGGTCATGCACAGACCAACAAAGTTGGTTTAAAATAGTCATTGTTTAGCCATGAAGTGATGAAAAATTCAGTTTCTGAAGCAGAATTCATGTTAGAGTTCACATTAACTCCCTTAGCAAAGTACCCAAGGACTCCCCCCTGCTTACAGGGGATATAAGGTTACTCTTTAGAAGCTCTGATAGAGAGGAGGAAGCACATCCAGATCCTTTCCAAAGACAGAGACAAGTTGATCTCTTCTGTACTCACCTACAGTTATTGTGTTTCCCTGTCTGCTGGCAGAACAAGTTTTTAAGATAGCAAACATGGGTCCTGAGTGACTGAAATCACTACAGCCTTTCTTGATGATCAGTCTCCTCAGTTAGACAGCCAGTCCCTCTTCAGGTCATCAAAAGTTAACCAGAGTCAGTTCAGCAGATCCCTCAGCTCATGACTCCTTTACCATTTCCTCATAGCTTTGTGAGGAAATGGCCTCGGGCTACACCAGGGGAGGTTTAAACCAGACATCAGGAAAAGTTTTACCACCCAAAGGGTTGTCAGGTATTGGAACAGGCTGCCCAGGGATGTGGTTGCATCACTATCTCTGGAGGGGTTTAAAAGTTGGACTCAATGATCTTAAAGGGGTTTTCCAACCTTGTAGGTACCTAATTCCTTGGAGAGCTCTGTCTGGTAGAGCCACCCAACAAGAGATAGGCAGGAAAGCAGATGGAACACCAGAGAGATTATATCCACCTTCTTTCCACTGCACAATCCAGGTTCAAATCTAACGAGGGAAAGGAGGCGAAGGCACCAGGCCAATGATTCTGACAGCATTAAATGGAGAAATATGATGAGAGAAGCTACATTCCACAGCTGTCAAGACCCTAGGAATTTGTTTTGAGTATTTTTAGAAAAGACAGACATTGTAATAAAAATAAATGCCCATTTCCAGACGTAGATGATGAAGCTTTGAGGAATGATGGTGGGGCATTCAAAAGATATTTGTGTTCTGTAGTTAGCAAGGCACTGGAAGCTGGATTCGTATCCCAAGAAACAACTTTCCATCCCACCTGTAATGAAAAATGGTGTTTAAAATCATCTCCTAGGGTTCTGCATTTGCAAGTCAGTAGGCCCAGCTAACTCCCTGGAGAGCTGACTGGCTGCTGGCCTCGATTGCCAAGAGGATGGTGGGACAGGATAAACATGTAACTGGACCCAGAATGGTCAGCCTTAGCTTTTTATATTAAATATGGGTTTCTGGATCTTTTTCCTTGCTCAAAAAGGAAAAGTAGACTAACTGGCATAACTATGCATTAATTCATCTGACACTAATACAGGAAGGCTTAAGGAAGAGACAGCAGAGGGTCCAAGAGATAAGAGATTTGTGTAGGAGGCTACCACTGCTGCCCATCAGCATGACTTTGAAAAGGGGAGAAAATATTTTCAGATGAGACCATATTGTGTTTTGATTGAATGAGTCTGGTTAATGAAAATAAATGCACGGATTAATCTGCAGAGAGAGGTGACTTTCTGGCAGACAGCAATGAGAAAAACACAGGTTAAGGGGTCCAATGCAGAGGTCAGAAGCTCAAATTATGAGTTTTACATTCATTTATACAGGAGGATCTGCAGCTATTTTCTCACCTTAAGAGACCACCCCTGCAGTGCTGGGGCAGCTCTGGAGTCTTCAGCACAGCAGAGACAGGGACCAGAGCGGGGACAGAGGAGCCCCAGCAATGCTGGGAGGGCTGGAACCCCTCTGCTGGGAGCCAGGCTGGGACTGTTCAGCCTGCAGAGGAGAAGGTTGCAGGGACCCCGTCTGGTAGCCTTTCAGGACTTGAAGGGGTCTCTCAGAAAGCTGGGGACAGACTTTTGAGCAGGGCCTGTTGGAACAGGACAAGGGGTGATGGGTTTAAACTAAAAGAGGGAGATTTAGACCAGAGAGAAGGAAGAAATTTTTGACACTGAGGATGGTGAGAGCCTGGCCCAGGCTGCCCCGAGAGGTGGTGGCTGCCCCATCCCTGTCCCCATTGCAGGGGAGGTGGCCGGGGCTCTGATCCACCTGCTCTGGCTGCAGATGGCCCTGCTCCCTGCAAGAGGGTTGGACTGGATGATCTTGAAAGGTCCCTTCCAACCCAAACTATTCTGTGTTTCTAAAAACTGGACTCAGAATAATTATATTTCTGGATGTCTCTCATCAGGTATTATATAATTATAATCAGACGTCCACTTCAACTTGTCTAAGTTTACTGACATGTTATTTTGAACATGATTAATTCAAGGCATGTTTTTTCTTTTCCCTGTAATTCTCCACTGAAATAAACATTGGAGTGTTGTCATTAAAACCTTCTCCAGTGTCTATTTGTGTTGAAAATACTTCTCCTCGGGATGGTGAGAGATGAGTGTATTTAACCCCATCTGAAAGTCAAATGAGCCCTTGACTATTCTGCTGGTTTAACTTGATTCACTTTGTTTATTAAATAAGAGCCAGATGGCAAATAGCCCTAGGACCACTTAGCAATGTAGAAATTTATATTTATTTTATTTTTTATTCACCACCACTGCCCTGCATCACACTGCAAAAAAACCTGTGGATCAACTTTCATTCAAAAATAGTAATTAAAGATCACGTCAGAATCACTGCACTAAAAATCTTCTCTTCTGATGATGTCCATAAGTGCTATTATTAGGATTTTATTAGGATTCACATTACTTCATCAGACTTCCTGCTGCCTGGTGTCTTTTACAAGCCCAGACATCGACAGCTCCCTCAGTGTTGCAGCTTCCTCTTTTCCCTGGTGTCCTAACCATAGGATACTGAGTATTTTGAATATGTCCAACCTGCTCCCAGAGAAATCTTCTCATGCTCTGGGACACAGATTTCCTCTCCATCCCTTCATCCCAGAAAAATGAGAAGATATATCTCTTCCATCAGCCATGGCCAGCTGTTTTGGGGTTTTTTCCCATAGTTTTCCCTTCTTTTATATGAAGAGTTTTGCTCAGGTTAAAATTACCTCAGTTTATTCAACTTCAGTCTCAGCAGCAGAAAGAGAAAGTCCGAGGTGGGAATAAATCTCTGCCTGGTGGGACTCAAAATGCTTGACACTGAAAGGCTGTGGTCCCAGATGCATGGTCTGTTAACCTCCTCCAACCAGATGAGAGAGCTCTGTCTATCTGCTTTAACTGGCTTACAACTCCACCGCCAAAAGCGAAGCTGCTATGCCTCGTATTTTTCTTTTCAAAGTCCAGGAAATACATTTACTCTTTGTAATAAAAATGTTTAGACACGGGGGGAATTAAAAAAAAAAAAAAATTAGAAAAAAAAAGTGTTTATTTCAATGACCTTCTCCAACTTTCCACAAGGAAAATCCAGACCAAAAAAGCCTCAGTTGCAATTACTCGTTTCATTTGCTGTTTCTCTGGGTTTGGTTGGGTTTTGTTTTTTGTTTTTTTTTAATTAAAAGCATCAATTTTGGTGCTGTTTCCAAGAAGACTTTGTTACAAGGTTTTGTTCCCTGAAATGAATGAATAAAGGCATCGTAATCAGACTGCTGGGACTCGAAGACTGCCAAAATGTCCCACATCTGGCACAATTAGACTTTTATTTGTTAACCGCTTGTAATTTCCTTAAGACCCAGATAGACACCACGGGGCAGAATGATGCCAGCCAAAACCAGCAAAATCAAATGGTGTTTAGTGAATTGCCCTTCCAGGCCAGCAAGTTTCAAGGTTTTGCTGAGAACTGTGGGGAAAAAAAAAGCATTGAGAGAATACTGCCCACCTCTGTTGGTGTGTGGAATGCTTCTTCCTATTGACTGCCTTGGTTCCTGTCAAGGCACAGAACTTGCAAAAGAGAATCCAGAGGTATTTAAATATCCCTGGGCCTGCCTTTCCTGGGTTTTGTCTTCATTTTCATTCAGTGTTTCAGTGTAAGTGAAACTACCACCTCACAAGATGCCTTTTAATGAATCTTCCTATGAATACAGCATTTTCAAGACACAGAGAATGGTTTAGGTTGGAAGGACCTTTAAGTTCATCTAGTCCAACTCCCCTGCAGGGATCAGGGACATCTGCAACTACAGCAAGCTGCTCAGAGCCCCAGCCAACCTCATCTGGAATGGTTCCAGTGCTGTGCCATCTGCTCTTGCTGTTCTACCAACATTCAAAGAGAATTCACCTGGTCACTGCATGGACAATTGAAGTGCACTAGTTATAGTTCCCCTCTTCAGACAGATTTGTCCCTAAAGCCATTAGATGCTGAGCAGCCCTTCTATAAAACTTCTCTCTCTTGTGGATCTAAGGTATTGTAGCTGCACAAGCAGAATTTATCCAGATGGCTGTCAATGAAGAGACATCATTTTGCCCCCCTGAAGGTGTAGCACGTGGCTATAAATGGAGGCACATTACAGAATGACAGAATCCCAGCGTGGTAGGGGTTGGAAGGGACCTCTGGAGATCTTCTCATCCAACCCCTGCTCCAGCAGGGGCACCCAGAGCAGGGCACCCAGCAGCACAGTATCTGGCCCCATCCTCTCACCCACCTCAAGGGCCCTTGAGCTCTTGCTCAGCATTGCTCAGCTCACCTCCCAGGCTGCTCTGCTCCAGCTGCACAGCCCCAGGGCTCTCAGTCTGGCCTGGCACAGAGATGCTCCAGGCTCTTCAGCACCTTTCGAGCCTCTGCTGGACTCTCTCTAGTAGTTTCCAGACTTCTCCAAATTTTTGTGGATCCTGCAGAATGCAAACACCAAGGAACACATCAGGCTGTGTCAGAGATTCATCACAGTGGGCAGAAAAGACACACACCCAATTCCCAGTCCCAAGTGGCAATTTTAAATTCTCTTCTGCTTGGATTTGCAAATCTGAGTGAAAAGAAATAAATTAATTCAATGCTCTAGGAATATTGCAAAGGACAAGACTATACAGTTTGAGGAGCATTGCCAGGAATTCCTTCCTTCAGAAGCCAGTGTGAATGTAAACCACTGGCAGCAAGCTCCTTTCTAGCAATAACAGCTATGTCATGTTTCCTGGAACATAGGCAGTGTGGAGTATCATAGGAAAAGGAAAATAAACACCGGTCCACTTTCTGAATCACCACTCATAAATTCTGACTGAGGATAAAAAAAAAACCTTACAAAACAAAACAAAACCAACCCCACCACACACACATGCTCACAGCTCAGAATACAGTACCAGAAGAGTTTTCTGACCCCCTCCACTGATGCATCAAGTGGAGAAAATTTCCCTCTTTTCCAAGCTGTGATAAACCTGAAGCACTGAACAATGAGAATAAAACAAAGACAAACCACATCCTCCTTCTCTTTCTGAGGTGGGACATGTTGTAAAAACAGACATTCTATCTGTTTTCTTTGGATTTTAAACTCAGGTCTTGTCACTTTAATGGGTCCTTTTTTCTCTCTTTTTTTTT
>VWZY01012785.1:47288-58310 GCA_013399075.1 Chloroceryle aenea | reverse complement strand
TTTTTTTTTTCTTTTTTTTTTTCCTAACTTATTTGCCTTGGAAGACAGGTGGCAAATCACATAAACTCCCATGAGGGTGCCTCCAGTAGCTCCTGGTAGCTCCTGGGAGCCCAGAACTGGCCAATATACTCCATCTCAGGTGTGTAACACCCCCATGGAGATTGCTTTCATGGTGAACACAAGCAGGACTTCCAAGTTGGAAACTTCTCTGGATCAAAGTGGAACTGCACAGTGACCATTCTGGCTCTCCAGTTTGGCCATGGTTTCATTCTTCCCAAGCCACAGTGAGCCAGGCAGCATAAACATGGATAACTACACAGTGAATTAGACCTTCAAACCTCTCACCTGGCTTACACTAACAAAGAGAAATATTCCAGAGGGAGGAATTCCCCAAAGAAAGTTCTACTCAAAGGGATTGCCCTGGGTGTTACTGTGCTGGAAGGGGGCTTGGACTCGATGATCTCCAGAGGTCCCTTCCCACCCCTTCCATTCTATGGCTCTATGAATATCAGCATGACATGAATCTTGGCATCTTTATCCAGTACCTGCATAACTAAACCCCGAGAGCCCCGTTTGGAGCCTGTAGCTGACAAGATGTGCTAATGCCAGGAGGCTCCACGCCGCTTTTTTGACATCTGATGCCTTCTGAAGCCATTCCAGCAGGCTGAAGGAGTCACCCAGGCTGATCTGTATCTCCTCCAGGCAGCCCTGTCAGATGGCTCTGGGGAGAGATGGCAAAAGATCACTATCTGCCTGCTTCAGAGGCACAAATTGTTAGCCCCACTATGAGCAACAATAGAGGCTTTGAGGACATCGGTGACCAAACTGCACCGGAGCATTCCTTACCACACACTTCCCTTCATTCTATCCCTGCTAATCACCCCCTCTGCCTTTCAGCAGTGAAATGTTATCACCCTTCAGCAAGGCATCAAACCAGAGCCGACCTGCCCTTCTCAGCAACATGAAAGGCAAAAGAGAAGAAGCCTGTTTGGGGCTGTGTGGAGCTGCTGGGAAAGGACAGGGGTGGGCAGTTGGGCTTTGTGAAGTCAGGCTGTGCAGACAGCCCACAGTGGACAAAATCTCTCCAAGGGCAGGCACAGGGAAAGTCAGATGTGGTGATTCTCTTTGTCTCCTGCCAGCTGGTGTTTCTTAGACCTTTATTTTTTCCTTTTTTTCCCCATTTTTTAATTCATCTTTGTTGTTTATTGTGCTTGTTGTAGAAAAGCACAGCCACGTTCTGCCCCAAGGTTTTTCTCAACGTGGCCTTGGCAAAATGTTCCTTCAGCTGATAAGGAAGCTCAGGATGACTTACCAAGATGGAGACACTGAGATAAATCCCCATTCCATATCTTCAACAATTTAAAATCACTAATTTATTGTTTGATCACTCAATATTTTACCCAATCAACCATGTTGTGATTGCTGTCAAGAAAAAAAAAAGATTTAAAATATTCCTGCCCTTTTTTACTCATTGTTGCTCTCCTCCTGAGTGTACTGGAACATTCATAGAATCATGGAATGACAGAATGGTTTGGGTTGGAAGGGAACTGAAAGATCATCTCATTCTAACCCCTCCTGCCACGGGCAGGGACACCTCCCACTAGACCACGTTGCTCAAAGCTCCATTCAACCTGGATTTGAACACATCCAGTGATGGAGCATCCACAGCTTCCCTGGACAACGTGTGCCAGGGTCTCACCACCCTCACAGTAAAGAGCTACTTCCTGATTTTGAACTTAAATCTTCCCTCTTCCAGTCTGAAGCCATCACCCCTCATCCTATGACTACAAGCCATTGTAAAAAGTCCCTCCCTAGATTTCTTGCAGGCCTCCTTCAGATACTGGAAGGCCACAGTAACATCTCCCTGGAGCCTCCTCCAGGCTGCACAACCTCAACTCTATCAGCCTGTCTTTCTAAGAGAGGACATAAAAATGAAGATCCATAACTCTTATCTAATATTACAGTTTGATTTTGGAGGTGAAACCCTGGAGCCCAGGTAGCAGTGAGTTAGTTAATCCATCAGCACCATAGAAAAACACCAAGGAAAGCTTAATTTTAAATTAAGCTTAGAAGACAGTGCAAGATAAGGACCACTTAACAATTTCATGAGGCCATCCCAGTTGAGGAAGTAAGACCTTTTAATGGGATGGATGGAGCTTTTCCTAGTCCCTCTGTCCTTAGTGCAAGAAAGCAACCCTGTAAATATTTAATTGGGGTAGGTGCAGCCCATTGTACCCCCTGGAGCCTCACATCCCTATTATGAACCCATATTAATTCAAAGTTCACCCTCCAACTGCTATACTTAACAGATGCTCAATTTATTTTATGTCACTTTTTTCATGGAAAATCCCAAGGCATTGAATTCTCCCCTCCCTGGATTGTCTGCAGGGGAACAGTCTCATATTTGAAGGCAATGAGACTATACATTAAGGAATGGGCTGGAAGAGAAACAGGGGCAGCTCATGATTCACCCAGACAGACTCAACCCTCCTCAGTTCTCACACTTCAGTGTTACAGAACAAGAGTCCCACTGTTTAGCAACCCCCTAATTCTTTGGCTTCTCACTATTTATACTTGCAAGGATTTATTCCAAGGGTGTAGGTGGTGGTGTTGGGAGATGAAATTGCTCTGTTTTTCATGAGCAGAAGTTTTCAATGGGTAATTTACTACTGTATAATTAAGCCTCGGATTTTGTTTTGACTTGGAAATGTTTTAAAAAGGAAGTCAACTATCTGGTCAGATTTGTGATGTTGATGAGAAACAGAAACCCAAAACACTGATCAGAAATGCAGAAATGGTTCAATAGAAAGAGGTCTCTCATCCTCTGGAAGAAGATGAGCAGAGGTTAGCATTCCCAGTAAGCTGCCTGTACAGCTCCCCTAGGTGTGGACAGGAATTAAGAGAGCTCTCATTTTGCCATCATCAGGGAGTGGTGTCTCTCTGTGAGTCCCTCTTTGCTGATGAAGAAGAGGCTGAGATTCAGGATGTGATTATCCACAACCTGGCTGAACTAATCACCCCAAGCTCCCTTGGTGATTGTTGGTGAAAAATAAGCTCCTTGGAGAAGCTCCCTCCCTGGAGGTCCAGGGAGCAAGTCAATTTTCCTGTCCTGGACACCTTAAGGAAATCACAGCCCAGGCACCACTGCCTGAAAAACCTGCAAGGGCAGTTCAGATGATGTCAGCTGGTTCAGCTCATCTTCTGAGGTGTTTTTGAGCCTGGTGGGGGTTCTTGTCTCCTGGAGGTGTCATTCTCTATAAAGCACAGGGGAAGACTGAGCAACAGCTTGGAGGAAACCTAGTTCATTTGGCTGAAGTGAGGTGAAATGCAGCCTACATGGAAAGATGAAGCTGCTGCATCAGCAAGGTGTTTTCCAGCTTGGAAGGAGTAGTATAGCAGTCCTGTGAGTACATTATTCTGCCCTCCTTTCCCTCCCTACACCTCTTGCTACTTGTTTTTTAGGTCTACCATGAAGCCAACATACTGAAAGGCACAATCATCCTTATCAGAATTTTACCTCCTGGGCAGTGTTTTCTCCAAAGCAAACAGGAGTTTGAGTTTCATACTCCCTAGTACTTACATAGGAAGCTCTAGTCCAGTTTCTGGAGATTCCTACTTGTAGCATGAATGACTGTGGGAAGAAAAACCCCCTTGAAAGCAGGTAATTCCATACTCATCCCATACAGAACAATCTACAACTCTGGGAAAGCTACGACACCAGTATAGGACTTTGTGAAGAGCAATAAAAAATAAAATCATTTAAATATTATAAAATAAGCTGTAAAATCTCTAAGAAGCAGAGACAAACACCCAAAAGGTGAGTCCATGAGAAACAGCCAATATAATAATATCACCAAGTTCCTAAAACTTTCCTTCTCAAAACATGAACTGGGAAGATCTCTAGGATTCAACTTTTCCTAGCTTCTTCCTGTTGATGACTCTTGGAGTTAAGTTGCTGGTCTATATGTGCCTCTATTCTCCTGTCTTTATTTCTGGAGTGTCTGCAGAAGTCAGAGGGTTTGGTTACCTGGTGCTGGGGATGTCTTTCAGTACTTGTGTTTCTATGGGATGCTTCTTAGAGGAGCCTCAGTGGAGATCCAGGTCCTACTGGGTGAGTTGCCATAGAGACAAAAAGCACCTGAGAAACCATATGAAAGAAAGCACAACAAAGAGACCTGGTCAGGGTCAAAGAGCACTGCAGTGCTAGAGGAACAACAGGACCCACTGGTCCATTGCACCTAGGCTGTGTACACCATTGCAAAGAAGCCACTTGGCCATAGTACAGTCCAGCAGAGCGGTGTCTGCTCCCAGGAATTTGTTTCTCCAAACATGGTAAAGAGCTTGGTCCTTCCCCTCTAACAACTTGGGCCCTTGCTAGGTACAAAAATAGCAAAGCAGACCAAACATCTAGTTGGCAAAACTCTCGTGTTCCTTACCATGAAGCATGGGGGCAGCCACTTGCTATGAGTCGTCCCCGTGAGGAGAAGCTCTCCCAGGCCACATCTTTTTCCCCTTGGTATCTGGGGCGTTGTTGATCCTGGCACACCACCTGGGAACAGGCAGGAGGCCAGCCTAACAGATTGGCATGTGCAGCAGCAGGGAAGGAAGCTGAGCATCTGGCTTTAAACACCGGGGCTCAGGTTTCTCTTGGAGGGTGTTGACAGGAAAATGCGTGCCGGCAGGGCCTGCGAACGGAGTAGGATGTCTCTGAGGGATTTGTTGAGACAATTTCACTTCTCAGGTCTTTCCTTCCTGCCTCCTGATCATCACAGAGCCATAAAGAAAAAAAAAAGAGAGGGAGGGGGCTGCAAGAGCAAGTTAATCTCTTGACACCCCCCCAGACACAGCAATGGTGGAAGCCACCTCCATCAGCTCTAGAGGACTTTGGATCTGTTAAATGAATGCCATGAGCCTCAGCAAGTGTAATTCTGTGTAGTTGATCACTTGAAACTGGGTTTTCTTGCTGGTGGACCTCACTCCATGTCACAGCTTCACGTCAGCCTGAAGGTCAATGGCTGGTCACCAATGAAGAGCCCACCTGCAGCATCCTCCCTGAAATAGGAGAGAAGGAAAAGAAACAAATACTAAGAAATAAGTGATTAACTGAGGTGAAGTAATGAGTTCAACATTTCCCTGACACCTTGGACTGGATTTATCTTACCACCTCTAGCCAACTAAAGCCAGGCAGACAGTTGAAACCAGTCCCTTTGGCTCTCTCCACACTCTAGGTAGTCAAAAAGAGATCCCCCCAAGGGTTTTGATGCATCTTGCCTTAACACAAATGAGGCAAATCATCTCCTGGAGGTGCCCCTGGCTATGGCAAGCTCCAATTTACCTTGGACCTCTTAGAACTGACCCTAGGCAAGATGAAACCCACTCCTTTATTACAATTCCCTTTTTCCATGCTCTCAAGAGCAGTAACTTTCTCACAGCTTTTGGCAGAATTCAGCTTCATTAAGCAGTCTGAGACCCCTGGACCAGACACTTTAATGGCAACGTATTATCTAGACATGGCTGATGCAGTAATTTTGCTCCTGACTGCTCTAAAAGGCTTTCCAGAGCTACTAAGGAATGACAGAAAGGTTATTTAATAGCAAGGGCTTGGCTTCTGTAGAGGCAGCTGTTTAAATGACGTCAGTATTACCAGGCACAAACTGAACCATGGAGAATGAGAAATTGGTGGAATCTCTTTGGACTTATTAGGAATTGATGAGCACAGAAATTATGGGGCTGAGGGGAGGGCCCTTCACTGCCACAAAAATGACAGTGCCTTTTCTTCTAATGAGTAAAGGGAAATACATTTCTTTGTCAGAGGAATTTCTTTTTTCTTGCATGAAAACCCAACACTAAGTGTTTCTCACTGGGAGAGAAGGTGATGGAGAAGCAAAGCCAAAATATTTCACCCTGTAAACAGAGATTTCTTTTTTAATTTACAGCTGTCAGGAAAATAAACAGAATTAAAGATTTAAATATTCTGATGACAAGCTTCAAAGAGCAGAAAATCAATAATGTCATATTAAAACAACAACAAAATATTAATGTTGACAATCACTTTCTTAGCTCTACCCAAACATGCCACTGAAAGAAAGAATATTTTCCAAAGCCCAAAGAATTTTAGGCCCTCACCATAAGACCATCTTTCCCTTGAGGAATTGGAATGATAGGAAAGAGAAACAGCATCACTAAAATTATTCAGAAAAGTGTTGGCACAGCCACAGGAGCTCTGGGCATTTTGTGGGTTTCCAAAGTGAGTCTGGATGGTCTTTGTGGGTTGCACACATATGTAAACAGGGGGGAAAAAACACTCAGCAATGCCCCAGGCTGGTGCAGAGTGGATGGAAACTCCGGAGCAGGGGTGGAATCCCCGTGACCCCTGGAGGGGTTTCCAAGCCCCCCGTGGAGCTGTGGTGCTGAGGGCCAGGGCTCAGTGGTGCCCTGGCCGTGCTGGGGGAACAGTTGGACTTGATAACCTCAAAGGCCAACAAAAAAGATTCTATTGTTCTATTTCATGTGGACAGCTGCATATTAAACACACATCTCATGAAGCAAAAGATTGACCCAGACATCCCTGCAGCTACACACAGGGACTGGAGGTAGAAACATGCCATGCATAGTTTAGGTACAAGACAGCTTGTCCCCTAAAGAGTCTTCTCCCCAGCTTTCCACAAAACATCGCTGGTTTCCATGACATGTGATGCCCCAGGGAGAAAGGGTGGTGGACAGAGAAGGAACCTGCTTAATATGCTTAGTTGAGGGAAATGGTCTGTAAATCAGAGCTGTCATCCCTTTCCTGACCCGTGCTGCAGCACATACTTCTGTCCAAAAGTATGTTTATACTGGAAAACAGATATATGTCCAGATTGCAAATCTATAAGTGAAAGTGTAGGGAAAAGAGCCAACACTTCTTCACTTCAGATCCTGGTGTCTCAATCATCCTGAGGTTTGTACCTGGGATATAAATAATTACCCGTATCCACATGCACACAAACACCCACACACTGGTACAGTCACAGATGGGAGAAGAACACTGAGACCTTCTGCTGGTCCAGCAGCACTTCAAGGGACCTGCCAGAAAGATGGGGGCAGAGTTTTGAGCAGGGCCTGTTGGGACAGGACAAGGGGGGATTGGTTTAAACTAAAAGAGGGAGCTTGAGAGCAGAGAGGAGGAGAAATTGTTGGTGCTGAGGGTGGGGAGAGCCTGGCCCAGGCTGCCCCGAGAGGTGGTGGCTGCCCCATCCCTGTCCCCATTGCAGGGGAGGTGGCCGGGGCTCTGAGCGCCCTGCTCTGGCTGCAGATGGCCCTGCTCCCTGCAGGGGCTGGACCAGGGGACCTTGAAGGTCCCTTCCCACTCAAACCCTTCTATGATTCTAAGCTACACAACAGAGAGTGAGACATTCCAGCAAGGCTCCTTCAAAAGCAGGGCTTCAAAAGCAAGCATGCCCTCAGTAAAATTCTTCCTCCTGCTTGGTGCTTCCCCTATATCTGACCGTGCCAGTCCCCAAAAGAGAGGAAAATAAAAATTTAAAGCCTGAAGTATGTGGATGAGGGTGAGGCAATCGTGCAAGTCCTGCTCAATATCTGAATCTCATCAGGTCTGACGTGGTTAATTCCTGCATTTACCTGCTGCAACCAGCACATCACCAATGCCAAGCCCTTCCTGGGTTCTGTGATCCTTTTTTTTCCTCCATCAGACAGGGAAAATGGGTGGGCCAGAAAGGAGAGCTCCCATTTTCCAAGGGAGAGAGATCTGCCCATCGCAAAGCTCCAGAGCCTGTGGACAGCCACAGTCAAGGATAAAGAGCTGTAGTCTGGAGGGAGTTCCTGCAGGAGTGAACTCACACGCTGTAAAGCAGCAAGTGCTTAAGGCCAGACCCCATAAATCCAACAAATTAGATGCTGGTGACATTATAGACCCGTTTTGTTAGTTTTTCCAGCTGAGCTGCAGACCACAGAAAATGATTTATGCTCCAAGAGGTTGGGATGGTGGGGGAAGGGAGAGCAGGACAGGGGGAAGGGGGCAAAGGGGAGTATTTAAATTTCTAATTGAGCCTTTTCTTTAGGAAGGAGGAGAAAAACTTGTTGTTTGTGTTGGGAAGATGAAAAATACAAATTGTGGGTGAGGAAGAACCAGAAAGAGCTCAAAATCTTCCTTCTGTGTGGCATCCACAGGGGAATGAGGCACCAGATACCCTGGAAAGTGCAGATCACAGGCTGTGGCAAGGAGAAAGTCAAGGGGAGGGGAAGATGTTGGCCCAGGATTCACCATGTGCATTGCACACCTGGCACAGAGGAGTATTAGTCAGAGACCAAGTCTGATAAAGACTTTATCAGAGAATATGAGCAAAATGCTTCTTCCTCATCTTGAAAACAAGACAGCAGTGTCTGTGTGGTTGACACAGAGAATTAAGCTGGAGAAGAAACAAACCACCTTGGCTTTACCTTGACTAGAAAACCAAACCATTTGTAAATCTCACCTAGAGAAAAACTTGACGAATCTGTCTGAACACTCTTGCCTCTCAGTTTTCATCTGGGTTTTGAGAGGTAACAAAGGTTTTTCCAGGGATGGATGCCCTACCAAAACAAGGGAGATGATCAGTTCTTCAAGAGCCTGCACCCCTCATTCTTGAAGCAGTCACCTGCAGAGGGGGAGTGTTACGCAGCAGTAAGATCCACTGAGCTGTGAGTCAGAAGTGGTGAGGTCTTTTACTGACTGCTGCCCAGTAGGTTATTTAAACAACTGGCTAAAACCTGGTGCATGTTTTCTCCATCAGATTTAAAAATTAAGGCTGGTCACAAATTTTCCCTCCCAACCAGTCAGTGATAGAACTTTGCAGGGGCTTTTCTTCTAGCTAAATAAACTCTTAACACTTTGCAGAATGGGTTTGTGAGTTGAAAAGACAAATGAAAGAATGCTTCATCTTGAACCAAAATAATCTCAGTCTTCATTTTCAACCAAAAATTAAACCTTAAAGTGTATTTTCCTCAAAATATACAACAGAAACCTCTCCATGAGTTGTTCTGCTCCCTCAGCTCCTGTTTATGGCTCTAGACAGAACTCCCACACTACATTAGGCATCAGTGGTACCTAAATGCAGTTCATCACCCCAAAGCTGATATCATAAATAGGTCAAATACATCATACACTAAACATTTCTCTGCCCTGGATAATCCAACTGCAGAGATTTAAAGTGAGGTGAGTCATACCCTGCCCTGTATGCATCTCAATTCTTGACCACAAGGACTGCTGCTGACAGCAACAGTCTGAATTTACCACTGGCTGCTTTTCCCAAGCTTCAGGGCATAGCCTGGGCAAGCTGCCACAGCACTGGGATCTTCTGATGGATCTCCCTAAGATGAGCAGATCGTGGTTGCATTGGTCTGGCTGTGATGGAGTTAAGGACCCTCGTAGTGCTGTGCTTTGCATTTATAGCTAGAAAGGTGTTAGGAGCACCCCAGTGTTTTGGTTGGATATGGGTGGATTACAGCTGCTCCCCAAGCTACCTGTTAAATTCTTCCCTCACCAAACTATCCTTCCTGTCACTGTATTTTCATTGCTTTCAAACTCTAAATGTATTTGTTAGCTTTTATATAAAGGATTCCTGCCTACCCTCCCATCTCTCTTCTCTCTCCACCTGTTGCTGAAGGGGTTTCTCTGGCCAGGTACAGATTCCTGCAATGTAGATATTGCCATCTGGACCACAGTCCTAAATGGAATCAGATTAATGTTTGAGGGAGGCATTTCATCTCCTTTGAAAGTGGATATCCAAAAATAGCTCTGCTTCATTAATTCAATCTACAAGCAATAATTCTCTCCACTGACTATAAAGTGAATGAGGAGTAAGCAGTTTCAACAGAGGCCTTGACACAACAGAGAGCTCAAATGTGATGAGACTCTTCTCACTCACTGAGTTTTCTTTCTCACAAGCACTGTAGCATGGGTGATTTCTCTCAGTCTAGTACTGTCACCATTCAAACCAGAATATATGGAAATGAAATGGTATTTTTCAAACTGACAGAGAAAAGGAATCTTGTTACCTTCCCATTTCACAAGGAAAAAAAAGAGAAATATGAGACCAGCAACGTTTTTTCCCTATGAGAAAGTTTCTGGAAGAGACAGAAGATGTATCTAATTCAGCATAGGTTAGAAAGGAAGGAGGAAAAGCAGGTGCAAACTGAAACATCAACCTTTTAGTCCAAAGATGCACAGAGGGATGAACATTCATGGGGAAAAGCCATCTCTCTTTCACCCTAAGCTGGAAGTAAGAACTGCAAGAAAGTTTCTGTAGGAACGAAATATGGGACTTTATTTTTTTTTTTTAGCATTTTTCTTTTTTTTTTTTTGTCCTAGACAAGTTCCATATAAATAAATAAAACTTTATCTGGGTTATTGCAACAGTGCTGCTCCGATCGTTACTGTTTAGTCTGGACATCCTGCTAATGACAGCTTTGATGAACATTTGGGAGAGGATTAACCTCATCTAACTTTAAATTCAGGTGCTTACAACTAAGCTACTCCATGGAAATTCCCCTAATAACCTACAAAGACAAATGAGGAATGGCCATGTTTCTTCTCAGCCAATTCCTACTCCTATTTTAAGATGGGATGGGCCAATTCTGTGGACTCTAGTTTATCCTGGAGCTCCATCAACATGGAAAGAAACAGGTTGGCAGTGCAGATGTAGACATCTGTGTTTCACCAGATAAATTTCATGGCAGAAGCCTGATCTTCACAGCTCCACACAGGCAAGAGGTACTCAAGACCTCCCTATGATACACACAGAGAAATGTAACAAGAAGATGAGACCAGGGTCATAAATCATCCAGCTACTGCCTTTGCTCACACAATTCTGATAACCACATCTAAAGCTTTAAAAACCCCAGATATTGTCCTTCTGACAGTAATGTGCTTGAATAACAAGGGAGAAAAAAATAGCTGAAAGAAGACTTGAAATGTTTTCTGTTCTTGACTGCCATTGTGACACATGCAGGAAAGAGAATGGCATGAAAATGAAAGGAAATCTT
>VWZY01012785.1:25352-47236 GCA_013399075.1 Chloroceryle aenea | reverse complement strand
ATTTATAAATATCCTAATGGAACATTTTGACCTGATTGGAAAGATTGTGAGGAGCTCGTGTTGTGGTTGCCAACCCATACAGAGACGTGGGCAGGATCCTGCATTTGAAAGGGCTTTGGGTACAAATAAGGGCTCTACTCAGCAAGAAGTCCAGAGTCAGCGAGAGATTTGGAGATCAAGGAGAAAGCATTAGCCTTTATGAGGTGAAATATTTAGTACCAGCATTCAAGGACTGAAATATCTCTTCAAATATGGCTTTTAACTACTGTTTCCCCAGTGTTTAGAGCTCAGCTCATCATAAAGCAAAAGAAAAAGTTGGTACTTGTTGTGACCAACAAAGCTACCCCTTGCATGTCACTTGTTTCCCTATCTTCCTCTCCTCTCCTCTTTGTTTCTCATATTGGACCTCCTTTTCATATCTCCCTCACTGCAGAAAGTACCACATGGGCTGCACGCTCAACTTCACAGCCATCAGAACCACCAGTGCAGAAAGAGTTAACATCCATGTGACCTCCCAGGGCCTTCAAGATAAAATATGGATAAGACACCACTGGAAAGGAGGAGGGACAGTCTTACAGAGAAAAGGCTTCAGGGTGTCTCCAAATGTAGGTAATCATCACAGCATCAAGAGGTTGTAAAGTTTATCACAGCAGCCACAGATTATAAAAATATAAACTCAGAAAGATGGATAGAATCATGGAATCATAGAATGAAATTTCACAGAAAAGACCTTTTAGATCATCAAGTCCAACCATCCCCAGCACTGCCAGGGCACCACTGACCTATCTCCCTCAGCACCACAGCTCCACAGCTTTGAAACCCCTCCAGGGATCACGGGGACTCCCCCCCTGCCCTGGGCAGCCTGGGCCAGCTGGCANTGGCCACGCTCCAGCCCCTCAATGTCCTTCTGTGACTGAGGGGCCCAAAACTCACTCCAGGATTTGAGGGGCAGCCTCTCCAGTGCCCAGTCCAAGGGGACAATTCCTTCCCTGGCCCTGCTGGCCACACTGGTGCTGACACAAGCCAGGATGCTGTTTGCCTTCATGGCCACCTGGACACATTGCTGGCTCACATTCAACGTGGGACTTAAAGACAGCCCACAGTGAAAGCTTAGCCCACAGGAGGACTAGAAACATATGAAAGGGACAAGGTAAAGGTGTTACCTGATAGTGCTGGTGGAAGAGCCCAGTGTTATTACAGCTGGAGGACCAGGGTGCTGGGACTTGTCCCTGAGTTCGACTCATAATTCAGCTTCAGTAATTGCACAAGTGCTTCATTAGATTTCCTTAAGACCCATCTTTGTTGGCAGAGTGAGACACTTCCAGATCTAGGATTTTCACTGTGGGTGCACTCGAGGGTGGATTTTGCTGAAAGAAAATGTGAATTCTGAACATTTTTTTTCTGAGCATGTTGTTCCCACCTCATCCCCCAGCTTGCTCCAAGGCAGGGCTTATTCCCACATCCTGGGAACATTAGGTCAATTGTTTGTCCAATCACCCAGGTGAGTTCACACTTGCAATGAGCTCGATTTTACCTGAGGCTGCAGCTGGGCTTGGGGTAGACCTTTTTTAATCCCTTTTTTTATCCACCCAGTCATTGTTCCATGCAGTGTTTTCCTTTGGAAGAGTTGGGCAACCCTAGCACAAATCCTTGGGAAAGGCTGACCTCTTCTGGGAAGCCGAAATGCAGCCACTCAGGGAACCTGAGAACAGCCATTGTGCCCTGGAATTTCCAGGGGCACTTTGGGCAGCAGACTCGTGGCATTGGCTGCTAAACATTTTCCATGTCTTTTCTAGAGACCTCTTCTGCTTGCTGGCTGTTTAAGCCCCAAAGGGTTGGTGGCTTACACTACCTAATTTTATGTTGTCCATCACATCCCTTGCACTTCTAAGTTCAGAGCAGTTTCCTCAAACCATTCAGTTCTGCATTATCTGCCAGCTTTGACTTTCTGCTTCTTCTCCAATATTTCATCTCTTTCTCTGATGCTCAGCATTGGTCATAATCCCAAAGTCACTGGTGTTTCCAAGAAAATGATCAATCCCTGTAGCATGTTGACAATTTACCATGGATGGTAAGTTGAGGGAGGTGCTCCTTCTCCTCTACTCTGCTCTAGTGAGGCCACTTCTGAAGTATTTGGTCCAGTTCTGGGCTCCCCAGGTCAAGAGAGACAAGGACCTAGTGGAGAGAGCCCAGCAGAGGCTGGGAAGATGCTGAGGGGCTGGAGCATCTCTGTGCCAGGCCAGGCTGAGAGCCCTGGGGCTGTGCAGCTGGAGAGGAGCAGCCTGAGAGGGGAGCTGAGCAATGCTGAGCAAGAGCTCAAGGGCCCTTGAGGGGGTGAGAGGCTGGGGCCAGACTCTGGTCAGGGGTGCCCAGGGACAGGAGAAGGGGCAGCGGGCACCAACTGGAGCCCAGGAGGTTCCCCCTGAGCAGGAGGAGCCAGTTCTTTGGTGTGAGGGGGTGGGAGCCTGTGCCAGGCTGCCCAGAGAGGCTGTGGAGTCTCCTGGAGAGATTCCCAA
This sequence comes from Chloroceryle aenea, assembly GCA_013399075.1. NCBI lineage: Eukaryota > Metazoa > Chordata > Aves > Coraciiformes > Cerylidae > Chloroceryle > Chloroceryle aenea. The sequence goes on along the minus strand of VWZY01012785.1, from coordinate 44,720 downwards.
CCCACCTGGACACTGCAATGCTGGGCCCCTGCTCTGGGTGCCCCTGCTGGAGCAGAGGGATGGCACCAGCTGCTCTCCAAAGGTCCCTTCCAACCCCTACCACACTGGGATTCTGGGATTCAAGGTGAGAAAGAGAAGCCTGAACAGCCCAGTCTAGTCTGTATGATCCATGCCCTGCAGGAGCTCAGTGGGCTCCAGCAGCATTTGACAAAGACCCTCAGAGGCTACAGGCAATGGGGTAAGTGACCAGCCTGGAGAACAAACATCCAAGCAAAGCAAGTCTTTCCAGGCCAGGGCTATTGATATTAAAACCACAGAACTTAATTAAAAATGAAAGTAATTAAAGCCAGATGTAAGAAACCTCTTTCTTTTTTCCTCCTGCATACCCTGTTGCAGACTCATAGCATGACTCACGGGCAGAGAGCAGCAAGGCAAGGTGACTGGGAACATTCAAGGAGAGATTATCTGGGATCATTAGTGGGGCTGGTGGGCAGCAGCTCTAAACTGGGAACAGGTCCTGATGAGGTGCATGGCCTTTAACTCCTTTGGTATGGAAGGAGAGCTGTAAATCTCCCCCTTACAGGCAGCAGTGATGAGGCTGCATTTGGTCAGCAGCTTCGCTTTCAAGTCTCTGTGACATCAAGAGGAGAGGAGGGGGACCCTGGCTGCAGGACCCGAGTGAGCTGAGACACCTGAAATGGGTGAATTTGAAAATGTGGGGATTATGTGAAGTGGGGTGAATGCTGACATGTTCATTTCTGGTCCAAACAGCTTTGCTATGAGCTAGGAGGAACTGCACCAGTTTCCAGGGATTTACACCTCTCGGAGCAGAGCCTGGAGCTCTGTGTTTTAAATCCCTGAGCTTGTCTAGGGCTATTTTCTTTCCTTTCTGTAGATGTCTGAGTGCTTCAGAGAGGAGATAGAGTGTTCACACAGCATGATGATCCTGGTCTAAGCTGTGGTGACCCAGGTATGAACCCCAAGGCTGGGATGACCTCTGTGGACAGTGAGTCTCCTGCCAGGTCCCAACACATGGAGCAACATGCAACCTGTGTCTGTGCCTCAGTGTTGATCACTGCAAACTGGGGCTGCTCATATTCTCCAGAAGGTCATGGATTGTGAAAATTAATTAGGGCTTAAGACTTAGAGGTATTTAAAAGCCGTGGAGATGTTTGATCAAGGGATGTGGTTTAGTGGTGCCCTGGCAGTGCTGGGTTAACAGCTGGATTTGAAGATCTTAAAGGTCATTTCCAACCAAAATGATTCTATGATTCTATGATTTTACCTAATATTAAATGAATATTTACCTAATTTCAAATTAAACAGCTCAGGGAAGACAAGTTAGGTGGTATGAAGCAGCCAGGAGGTTATAGCCACTCTGAGTCAGGAATTTATTTGCAGACACCTCGCAGTCTTCCTCCCCCAGCTATCGTGGCTGAAATAGCTTTTCATTCTTGAAAATGCTGGGTTAGGTGCAATCATTTCCTACCTCGTTTCAGACCAGATTAATTTGGCTTCATTTTTGAAGTTAGCCTGGGCTCACTCATCAGGAGCAGTCAAAGATGTCCCAACCCAACCAGTGCCATCCCCTGGGTTGGAGCCAGGACTTTCCACTTGCCTCCAGCAACTGAGAATTTTAAGTTATAAATCCCAAATCTGAAATCTTCTGGCATTTCCCAGCTCTCCTGGATGACTATCCCTGAACTTGCCTGCTGTAACACTTTCTGCTTCTGGCAGCAAGAGCAGTTATGTACTTGCAAAGAGCTTGCCTACAAATCATTGGCTTCAAATGGACCACATCTCTGAAAGGAATTTCCACAGCTTTTCTGGGCACCGACCACAAGGTTATTAGCCATCTGCAAACCCAGGCTGATTATGAGCTCACCACCTCGCTGGGCTATCTCGTGTTGCAACCATCTCATTTTCAGCCTCAGTTTTTCCCACTTCTGGAGCTCGACACGTTCCCCAGTGACTATCTCCATTAGCCATAAATCAGGAGGTTCTTTTTTGGGACTTCCTGGGGCAAAATTTGCCAGTTTTAAGGCAATATGAATCCTAACCTCTCACATCTCTGTTAAATATTGAGGAGCCTCTGTTCCCTCACCATCAGCTCCTATGCTCAGGCCCAAAGAAGAAGTTACAGTTAACCCTCGTTCCTCCAAAGGTTTGGCTGCAACTTTTCCATCTAAGCTTTCCCAGTTTATGCAGACACCTCTTTCCCAAACTGGGTGAACAGTTTTGCATTAACACACTAGACACAGATGTTCCCACTTGGCAAGCTTTGCATTTTTTTTCAAGGGGGCCAGTTTTCTGAACAATCCCAGGCATTAACAGCTACATTAAAGTTAACCCTTTGTTAAGTTGTTATTATTTTCAAGCTCCTTCAATCTGCAGGCTAAATGTGTCCCTTGGTTCTCCTTGCTGCCACACATTGTATTTGTTTTTTTCTTTCTGCAGTGCTTAAGGCTCTTTGTCCTGTAGTTTTAAGTCCTCTTTTCTAAAATCTTGGATGTTTTCATGTTCTGTAAGGTGCACAATTATTTCCTCCTTGAAGATCAAGACACAGTTTCTCTTTTTGGACACTAGAACCCCCTGCCAATGCCAACACTGCCATTCTTCCTGCTGAGAAATTAACCAATATTTAGGATTTTGAGAAGTGAGCCTCAGGTATCACAAGGATGAGATCCATGAATTTACACCAACTGCAACTAAGATTCCATTTCCCAGAACGTGGCAGTGAAAGCCTCTTTTGCACAGTTCAGAATCTTTCTCTAGGTACCAAAATTTTTCACTCATTTATTTTTTACCCCCCTCACATTCATAGGAACAACATGAGGTTTATCTCCATGGCATTCCTGAATACACCCCTGCATTTATATCTAGACCAAAACACACCCTGCCATTGCTGCAGCTGAGCTTCTACCTTAACAAGTAGGGTCTGAAAATTCAATACTTTTTACTGTAAGAAAATCCAATGGATATTCTTTTGTCTTTATCCCAAAAGATTGGCATGCTGCCCTGGAATTATTTTAACTCCGTGACAATAACTGGCATTATTTAGCTGTTTGACTGAACATCTGAGCCTGGTAGGTCCATCCTTCTAAAAATGGGAGGTCCTGCTCTCTCCTCTGTCTCTCCTATTCCTTCATTGCCTCCAGGAGAAGAAACACACCATGCTTTGCTGCTGCAAAGCTGCAACTGCAGTTCTCTGTGTTCTGCAGTTACATTGACCCCTCTCAGGGTCAGAAGTCATAAGATTGTTCTAAAATCATTAGAATCATAGAATAGAATCATTTCAGTCAGAGGAGAGCTTTCAGAAAATCAAGTCCAACCATCCCCCAGCACTGCTGGGTCACCACTAAACCATGTCACTCAGCACCACATCTCCACAGCTTGGAAACCCCTCCAGGGGTCACGGGGACTCCACCACTGCCCTGGGCAGCCTGGGACAGCCCTGGACACCCCTCCAGGGAAAGAAATTGTTCATAAAATCCAACTTAAACTTCCCTGGTGCAACTCAAGGCAGTTTTTTCTTGTCCTGTCAATTGTTCTTTGAGAGAAAAGACAAACCATGCCAAAGAAGACACAACCTCCTGTCAGGGAACTGTTGAGGGACAAGGTCTCCCTTGATCCTCCTTCTCTCCAGGCTCAACAAGCCCAGGTCCCTCAGCTCCTTCTCACCAGACTTGTGCTCCAGCCCCTTCCCCATTAGCATTTTTATCAACCAAAAGTCAAGACTTTGGACTTTCATAGTACCCTTTTTGAGACTTACTTAGCAATTACACAACCTAGGAATATGCTCCTGGCTCCCAATGAAATCTGAGGTTTTCCCCAAATCACCAGATTCCAAGAGTTGGAATTTTCTCAGAAAAGAACAAAAAGAAACACAAAATATCTCAGAACTTCTTTTTAGGAGTGAGCAGTTGTGCTTATTGCATGCTTGCTTTGTTGTCTCTGATCTGTTCTGAGTCCTGAACGTTTGAAGTGCTTAAACCCTAGCTTATCTTGGAACATATGGTACCACTGACTTCTTTGGGAATGCTGATGGAGTCCCAAAGCTACACACATGCTTAGAAATGCTTTGTTGGAACAAAGATAAAGGAAAAAATATGGAGCATAAATTCTGCTGTCTGAAAAAGACAGAACCATCCTCTCCATGCCACCCACATGTCCACTGAAACTAAAACTTTTTATTAGCATTTTCCACTTTCTGTTCTCTTTCCCCCCTGCCAAGTTTCAGGAACATTTTCCTTCTGCCTTTGTCCCAGTTCGTGCCTACTTTTTAATTTGTTTATTTTTATTTTTGACAGGGTTAAACTTCAGGGATTTCTTATAGACTTGAGTCCTGACTTCAGGAACATCCTTCCCACCTTTTCATACTGAGGCAGAGGAAACAAAAAGCCTCCCAGAAATTATGGTCTCCTCTCAACTGGCTGCAGAAAGGTTTGGATTAGCCCCAATCCGTGATGACAAACCTGCTTCCACTAGCTGCTGAGGTTGCTAAATCCAGATTACTGCACACAACCACTCCAACTTTCAAAGAATCCCAGGATCATAGAATAGTTTGGGTTGGAAGGCACCTTTAAAGGTCATCTAGTCCAACTCTGCAGTTCAGGATCTCAGGAGCTTGCTCATTTTTCAGTCCTACTTGTAGACAGATTGACTTGGGATGCCTGTAGCAGGAATTTCACACTAAGCCAAATATTATCTTTTCAGAAACATTGTCCTTCCCTTATACAATGACTTGGGGCACCTGCAGACTTCTTTCTCCTGTAACTGCAAGCAATTGAAAGGTCTTTTGGTCAACAATATATTGATTATAAATTTAACAGCACTGTTTACTGCTTGGCAAAAGGTCTGCTTGCTTCCATTCTGGACTGGGCTGACTTTTCAGGTGCCTGGTGAACTCCATCCTTGGTGGCAATGAGCCTCCAGCATTTTCCATGCTGTGTCCTATGTCTTACTACCTCTGCCCTGTGTTGGGCAGAGAGGATGGAAGAACAGAGGTCTTACACCTCATTGCATCTTCTTCAAAGAGGACTCTGAGCATATTTGGGCAGCATAAGGAGGCAGAAAGTGTGGTCTCTGGAACTGAGGAAGATATGCAACAAGAATGGAAATGAACAAGACTTCTCAGGTATGAGAACCTCTATGTGGCCAGAGATGGAGAAAGAAGTGGATTATAGGTCATGATCAGATTAAAGTCTCTGCTGGCTGGCTGCACCTGAGATGATATCAGATGAAAACTCAAATATTAGTGATTTGGGGCACAGTCAGGTTTTTGCCTGCTCACCAAGGAGTCACTGCTCTAGCTGTGGAGAAGTTGGGGGAAAGAACAGTTGTACTTCTCATGCTCACCAAATGAAACCTGATGGATCTGACGAGGATCCCAATCTTTTGTGTTGTTTCAGCCACAAGACTTGGATGGTTGCACCAACTTCAGTAAATTCATGGAGCCAAGGAATGTTCCCAGGCACTGAACTCCAACTGAATGCAAGTAAACTGCTAGAACAACACATGGCTCAGTTTTAACCTTGGTCAGCCATCACCTTCCCAAACCATTCCTGGATACTCTTTGGGAATCTGTTGCAGGGACTGAACCCAAAGGCAATTGGGATGTGACTCCCATCTTCTGGAGACAGAAGAGCTTAACACATCTTTCTGTACCACAGCCTCAGGGCCAGAAAGCAGACCTTGCATCCTGACTGTGATTGTCATGGCAGAACTGTTGTCTCCCAGGGATTGGGGCTTGTGTCCAGCAAAGAAAACAATGGAGCTGATCATAATATAATATTTATAAATTAATTAAAGGCTGAGCCTTTCTGCCTCTTCTGTTAATCTGATTAAAGCAGGCTGCTGAAACTGGTGGCAATAGATGCCAGTGCAGGTGTGACTGTGACGCAGACACTTTGGAACAGGCCACTGGGCAGAAGAAAACCTCTCCTTTCCTGTTGCCCTCAGAGCAGCACATTTCTGCCAAACGTTGCTGTTCAGAAAGCTAAACAAGATCAGAAAACCTCAACAAAATATCCTTTTGGATAAAGGCAACGTGAAAGACCAAAAGGAAGGAACATTGTGCTTGTGATGAACCATGAGAAGCAATAAAACTGTTCAGGGTGAATTGCTGGGAGATGAGAGGGGCTATAAAATTGTGAGGGGAAACAAAAAAAAAGTGAAAAGGGATTGACTGTTACTGGCTTCCTCTAGTGCAAGAACCAGAGGGGGGGTCAAAGGAAACCAGCTTATGGCACAGCCAGTGCTTGAGTGAGATTTGACACTCCCTGTCACAAGAATGGGTGGCTGCCTATAACCAGAAGGATTCAAAAAGCAGATTTCTCTACAGCTCTTAAACAAACATATTGCCTCAAGAAATGAACTAGTGGAAGCCAAGGTATTTTCTGGGAGAAGAGAGATGCATACTTGCCCTCTTGTTACAACCCTCCCTCTAGGAATCAGCTGATGTCCTAGGCAAGGAGGGTCTTCAAGCTGGCCCAGAGTGGTCACATGGATTTGGGGAGAGAGACCTGTTCCTGACCTGGTAAATGAAAGTCCAGTCACTGGCTCTGCCTCTGCCTCATTCTTCTAACCACCCCACCTGACCTGAAGCTTCTCACTCAGCCATCCTTCATGCTCCCTCCTCCCTCATTCCCAACCTCAGCACCTCTCCAGCTGACTCCAGACACCAGAAGCAATCTTTAATTTTGCCCTCTACCTCTGGGTGAGTCCTTGGAAAGACATCTGCTGCTGATAAATCATCTAGCAGGGTTGTCCTCCATAGGAGCCCTCCTTGTTGCAGCTCAGCATGACACTTTCATCAGGCCCATCACCACTCCTGCCCTCATCACACAGCATCATGAAGTCCTGTCCTTGTTAAGTGCCCCAGAGCAGCAGAATCATTGTTCCCAATGTGCAGCAGATACAGAGCCTGGCACAATGCTACCTCTGCTCTGGAGATGAAGACATCTGATGACAGAGCAAAACTGAAGCAATCAGGGTGTCCAGAGCCTTCTGAACTGATGGTTTGGGGTGGCTTCCCCACAGAGCTCTGTGAACAGCAGAACTGGGACCTCGCATGTTTACTGTTGTCCCAGCCTGGATGAAGTTCATCTTGGCACCCTTCAGGGGAAAGGCTCCTTACTCCATTAGCTCTCCACTGAGCCATCCAGCCTTCCACTCAAGGCTGTTTTATGTGGAAAACGTGAGCACTTGTGGCAAACAGTATTTACCATTCCACTTTTTGTTGGTGGTGCTCCGGCCGACGTGGAACTCGTTGGCTTTACAACTCAGCTTTAATCAAGTCTATTAAAAGGGTAAATATAGCAACTCCCTTTTGGAATTTCTTCCTTTTCTTTTCTTTTTTAATTGATTATTTCGTAGAGGTAAGACTTTTAATGCAATGGCAAAATATCAGGGGTAATTAGATTAAGTGGGGGGGGGAGCTGTTGATTTATTTTTTTCTTTTGGAGAGCTATAAACCTGAAATGAAACAAAACTCACTTTATACTTGCAGACAAGCGTGTGTGTGTCTTTATGCATTTCTCTAATACTTGCCAGTTTTGCCTTTTTTTCTTTTTTTTTTTCTTCTTTCAAAGCACTACAAGCAATAACACTGTGGATGATAGAACCCTTTCTGTTTATTCTTGTTTTCTTTCCAATAATGAATAAGCTCGAAGGGCATTATTTTAACTAGGCCCTTGTAATCCTTTAACGGGGGCTTGTTGAAAATAAGACCCAGCACTGCCAGACACCATGCAGCAAAAAGCTGCTTAGTGCCAAACTCCCTGGCACTGGAGAAGCTGGGAACTGGCTGATTTTTCCTCCTGTTCTCTGCTTGAATTTGCACTTTTCTGGGTCCCAAGGAGGGTCAGAGTCCTGGCAACACCTGAAACTTGGTACCCTGTGCTCAAAGAATGACCAGGATGACACTTTGTGCCTCTCTTGGTTTAATGTACTACCTCCAGGAAGGGCTGAACTTTAAGGGGCTGGAAGTTCTCAGTGCTGCAGGGTCAGTATTATTGTGTGAAATCAGTGATGTGGAAATCCCAGCTCCTGTTTGGAAAAGGACAGGTATCCTAGTCCTGATGGTCATGGAGAAACACTGGAAAGCATGAAGTCTAAAGGCTCACAGGGTTTGTCTTTGTCAAGGCTGCCATAGTTCACACTTCCTACTGCCCAGGTCTTCAGGAAGACTTCACCCTGCAGAGCAAATGCTGCTCAAACTCTGCTGCTCAATCCAACCTGACTATTTCTCTTCTAATTTTACTAACCAAGTACATTACATTAGGAGATGCTTCTTGGTAGGTTGTCTATAGAAGAAGATGCAAAGATTGCTCTTAAAACAGAAAGTCATTTAGCTCCTTTCTTCCAGGCTGGTATCTTAAAGTGTCACAAAACCTTGAGAATCCTCCCCTGAGACCAGCCCATCATATCTCAAGCAATGAGATTTCAAGAACAGATTATGGCCAGAGAAAAAAAGAAATGCACAGAAATGTGAACAGCTGGGCTTCAAGACCCCCTTCCCACCTAAAATCACTTCAAGGCCACCTAAACCACACCATTAAAAAGTCCTCTGCACTTTTCCTGGCAAGGAACATGGCACTTCAGCTCAGCCTGCTCGTGTGCACAAGGAAGGTAGCTCTGGCACAGAGATACTACTGCATTGTCTTGTCATCACCTGTCCTTGCAGCCCAAGGGAGGGGCAGGGACATGAAAGCTCCCTTTGGGCTGAGAAGGGAGAGGGGAAATTGGAGTCAAGCACTCAGAACAGCACACAGATTGTCCAATGACCCTGAAAAGCCAGATGAAGGTTTTTCTTCCAGGGGTATTAGGCTTTCTACAACTCCTTGCCCCTTTGTTGGTGGAATTATTTATCTCTGCAGCTTCTCTCAGTGCCCTTGTAGCCCCTCCTGGTCAAATACAAAACATGGCACAACAAAATGTGCAAGGTGGGCTAGAAGATTGTCATAGAATCATAGAATGGTTTGGGTTGGAAGGGACCTTTCAAGCTCGTATAGTTCACACCCCTCCTGCAGGGAGCAGGGACATCTGCAACTAGAGCAGTGAAAAAATGTTTTGAGATAGTGTAAAAAGTTCTGAGATTGAGTAAAAAGTCAAATTTTGCCCTTGCCTTTCCACTGCCCTGGTCACAGTCCCCTGGATGGGACCTCTAAAACCATAGGAAAAACATCTCTGAGAGCCAGATGAAGTCCTCAATTCATCACATCAGACAGCTGCAACGAGGGCTGTTGAAAAAGCTTTGGCAAAATTGAGATAAGCTCCCCTCGTTGCTTCCTTTCTGCTCAGGGGGTTCATCAGGGTACTTCTATTTTCCATTCACAGCTGAAGAGCCTAGTGGGAAAAATGATAAACTGGAGGAACTACCTGCATGCACCTGGGAAAAACAAACAGGGCCTGGAGATAAGAGAAAGTAGGAGAACAGAGAGATAAGGAAAAGCACCAAACACTTCTCCCTCCTCTTCTGTTCCTCTCCACTTCCTCCTGGGAGCAGCAGAGGTCACAGCTCTCTGCTCTCCAGCCAGCACTTCAGGACAGGGCGATGGGCATGAACTTCACAAGGGGCCTCTGTTATTCAGGTCATCAAAGTGAGGTTTTCCACCTCTTCCAAAGACACCAGCTTGAACTCACATGTCCTCATTCACCACTGAAGCTGAGGAGTCCCAGCTCTGTAGGCTTCTTGGGCAGGAGATGCCATGGGAATTTTGAACATCAAGAACTGATTGGTGCCTCATCCAGCTGACCAAGCCACAGAAAACAAAGGAGTTGGAAGCCATTCCTGGTCTCCAGTGCTGAGATGAAGGATGGCTTAGACAGCTGGGCTTGAATGTCCCCAGCACCATCCATACTTCCTTTGCCTACTGGAAATGTCAGCCTGCATTGTTCCTCAGCTGAGGGCAGTGCTGTGTTAAAGAGCTGGTTTGTTCTGCCCTGGTGCAGAAAACCTTCTGCAGAAGGTTTGAGACCCTGAAAACCCCAGTGTCTCGTGCACTACTTTTACAATTATGCCACTTCTAAAAAAGCCCATTAAGGAAGAAAAAAAGGCATATTAGGTACAGAAGAAGACTCATCCTTTACCTTTTAGATGAGATGGTGTTAGGAGGGCTGGGATCCAGCTCACAGAATGTAAACGTCGATGCCTCCACGCAGTTATCAGTGAGTGCTGGTTGACCATCCCTCTCACTATGGACTGAAGCTCTCAGTGGTGGCTAAGACTTGGCAAGGAGATGAGTTGGGCACTTCTAAACCTCCCGAAATGTTCCATCTGGTTGATTCCAAGCCAGAGTGACGAGGTGGATTGGCTCCTCCATCATCCAAATCCGCTCTCCCGCCTCTGCTTGAAAATCATGACCTTGGGGACCAGAAAGCACAATGACAGCAAAATTGGCAAGGCCAGCTGTCTACAGAAAGGAGTGAACTTGGCATCCTTGCACGTCTGGAAGTGGAGCTGTTTATACAGGGGGAGGTGTCAGGAGAGCTGCCATGGATGAGGTCTCGGATTGATCACTTGCATCACCACCACATGCTACAGAATAAGGAGGGTCCTACTAATGAAGGTGACAGAAATCAAACCACGGCTGCTGATTCACTTCAGAACAAAATGTTTTCCCTTAGCAGTCAGCTGAGAGTCACAGGAATGAACCAAAAAGAACCTTCTCGCTCCTGTGCACGTGTGGTGTACTCCGGTTACTAAATATACACTGGGATCAATCTGTCAGAATTAGGAGAGATGGATTTATGATTAAAATGCTGGAGAGGGAATGTGATGATTAGGAAATTTTGCTCTGCTCTGGATTTTTTAATTCTTTTTTTTTTTTTGCTGGATATTGGACTACTCACATCACTTCCTATTCATGCTGCCACATTCCAGATCATGAACACACACACACACACACACAACCTCCTTTTTTTTCCCTCCCCATTTATACATTGGGCTTACTAGTTCTACCTTGATGCAGATTGCTTTTTCTGTGGGGCAAGAAATACCCTCTCAGGCCAAATATCCCCCACTTTTGTTGTGTGCTGGCTGAGGAGATCATTTTCACTCTGCTGATTTTGTTCTAGTCGTCAAAAAAACTAAACTAAACTAAACTGGATGTTTTCATGGAGCAATATCTTTGCTGTGGCCTAAAAAAGTTCCTTCATATAACTGGAAGCTGCAGAAGATCTTGAAGAGCTCTAAGGACCACAGAAGAGATGCTCAGCCCAACTGGGATAGATCTGCTCTGTTGTTTGAACACAGGAGCCTACTTGAGGTGCCCTGGAATATTCCACTGGCTCTCCCACTGCCTCTAGACAGGAGCATGGCTCTGTCACACAGCTTGTGTGGCTCTCTCTGAGCCCCATTGGTGCTTCAGGTACCCCTGTTTATCTGTATTTAGACAACTGGACCACACCTTGGACTTTATTCTCTGTGTTGAAGCTCAGTGTGGTCACTCAACACCAAGTGGCAGATGATGAGGGTGTCACATGAGAGGTGGGAGATGGCAGTGACCTACTGGAGCAGCAGCTATAGCTCCATGGCTCCTGAAATGGTCCCAGGTCCTGATGTATAAGCAGCTGAACTGAGCCCTGGGGGTTCAGCCCTAACCAGACAAAAGAGAGATCTCCAGAATGACACCTCTTACAGATGGGTGCTTTAAATATTTGCTTTGGCTGGAGAGAACTCCTTTGCCTGATCTAAACTCCTGTTATTTTGCTACCAAGGAACACATCTTATCTGCTGAGCGTGGGTTCTGCCTTATAAAAATTATCACACTTTGTGTCATGTTCAAATATCCACTGGGACAGAGAAAGAAAGTTCAGCTCCTTCAAGAGCTGAAGAGTTCAAACACATCCAGAGGGTAAATCCTCTGCAGCATGAACTTCTGCCTCGGGTAGACCCTTTGCTGTGCCTCTGAAGCTGACATCAGCACATGGTGCTGTAGTGTTGTGGCCTCTTTGCCAAGCATCCTGATGATTTCAGGTATAGATAAGGGAGTTTGGGGTTTTGTTTTTGCAAGCACTGTGCAAGTTTGTTCCTGTCTCCAGCCCCTCAGTCAAAACATTTCATTTTGGAAATGTTCAAATAGTTTTATTTCAAGACTTGCTCATTTCTTTTACTTTCTTTTATTGTTACCAACAGGGATTAATGTGGGTATGTATTGCTTGAGGTCACAGTAAAACATCTCTGCAGTGTTAACCCACAGAAGAGTTGGTCAGGTTGGATGGGGCTCTGAGCAGCCTGCTCTAATGGGATGTGTTCCTGCCCATGGCAGGGGGGTTGGACATGGATGATATTTAGGATCCTTGTCATGGACTCACACCCAAAACAAGCAGCAGAAACTACCCAAAATGTACCCAATTTCAAACATAATTTACCCAGCACTCCAAAGAACCAAATTAAATCAGGAGTTTGGATGTGAGGAGGGAATATAATAATGCACAACTAATTTAGAAGTTTTGCAAATATTCTTTTAGAAAGATGACCCAAAATGTGCTCCCACTCAAGGGTACCCAAAAAGGGACCACTTACACATAAGGGGCGAGGGCTCACTCAAGGGTATACACAAATATATCTATCTCCAGAAGCATTCACTCACCAAAAGGAGGAGGGCTCATTCAATCCCAGGAAGTTTCCTTGGGTGACATCTCGATCCAAAGGGAGAGTCCTTGACTGCAGACCCTCTGCTCCAACGAGGACTGGCTCAGATTAGCAGGGACTTTTTTGCAGTGCTAGGAGTGGTAATGGCCTCAGGCTGGAAGAAGGTAGATTGAGATTAGAAATTAGGAAATTCTTCACTTTGAAGACCCTGGCACAGGTTACTCAGGGAAGCTGTGGATGCTCCAGCACTGGATGTGTTCAAGACCAGGTTGGATAGGACCTTGAGCAGCCTGGTCTAGTGGGAGGTGTCCCTGCCCATGGCAGGGGGGGTTGGACTACGTGGTCTTTATGCTCCCTTCCAACCCAAACCATTCTACAATTCTATGAAAAGTATCAAAAGGATGCAGCATTTTACCACCAACTTTTGCATTTCGCTCTTCCAGGGTCACTTTGGAGAAGTTAGCAGGAGTGAACCTAATCATTCAAGGGAGGTTTCCTTCAAATCAACATCTCTGATGTGTTTGAAGACCTGAGAACTGCCATGTTTAATCAGCGGCCTGCTTCCACACGAGGCAGTGAGTTTCCTCAAGCATCTCTGTCCCTCATTTCCCTCTCCCACCTTCTACTTCTGCCCGTGGAGACATAAATGCAGCTTTACAGCATCCAGCACGCTGTGCAAGCAGAGCAGGCTCTTAATAACAAACAGGCAGGGAGAAATTAATGCTCCCCTCTGCAGATGTATCCCCGAGTAGTTGGCACGGCCCCTGCCGTCTGGAGGAGAGCTGACTAGTGAAGAAGCACATATTTTTTTTTTTTCTTTTTCCCCTCTGCTAATAAGACCCCAAACCACAATTGAGCAATGAAGTGATTATATTCTTTAAGATGAAATTCTGACTCATGAAAAAGACTCTTAAAATATCACTTATTTTATTTTTTTTCCCCTTCCTGTGCTCTGCCAAAAATCTCATGGTGACCTTCTTTATTCTTTCCTGTTCACAGTTAAGTGGAATGACAGCTCAAGGTCAAGCACAGAAAACACTAGGATTTAAAGCTCTGTAGAATAAAGTGGTAAGTTTCAAAAGACCAGGGATGAACGAAATGGAAAGGAATTTCTTCTTCAGATAAGAAACCACAGCTGATCTGTAGTATCAGTGTTACAGAGGGGGAGCACAAAAAAAACCCCAACAAACCAAGAACAAAACCAAAGTTTTGATCTTTTCCTCATTAACCTGAGCAGATCTGAAGCTGGACAACAATCCTGCCTTTGACCAGTAAGAAACTTTAGTGACACATTGGATTTGGTGCTGAACTTTGAATCTCTGCCTTTAAAATGTTTGAAAACTTTGGTGCACAGCCTGAGGGACTTGGACTTGCCAGATCAGGTCAAAGTAGCAATTTACTTCAGCAAACCAAGGAATTCCATACACATCAGCATATCCTCTCATGATCTCAGAGCACGCTGAGCCAAAGGAGGGATGCATTGTGCTGGCTTTAACCTGGGCAAAAAGGGGAGGAGAGCCACCATGAGTTCATTGCAGAGGTACAGTAAGAAACCTGGGACAAAATCTTGCTGAAAATGATTAAGACAGGACGTGGAGAGAAGTTGCTGTGAACAACTTTGTGGTTGCCTAGCACAGAAACTACACCAGATGATCTTCTCCTGACTTTACCCAGCAGCCACTATATGAACCATGGTCATGAGAGGAGTTGTGCAGGAGCCCACAAAACAGCATCATGGAGAAATTACCTTTACTGCACTGGACACACCAGCACCAGCAGCAGAAGTGGTCCAACCTGCTGCTAATGGAAGTATTCCCCGTGTGACTGATGGATGATCTTCACCCACAGTGACTGGCACGAGTTGTCTGAGAGACTCCTGGGAATACAACAAAGCACAGGAGAGGTGAAGCTGTTAGACATCTCCTATACAACAGGACTGTCCACCTTGCAGGAAGAAAATGCTACTGGAGTTTATCTTCAGGAGAGGCCCAAGCTGTTTGTGAAGAGAATTGGCAGAGATAAGATCTGTCAATCACGAAATGAACTTCTCCTTCATAACTTGCAACAACAGATTTGCTTGGAATGAGCCTCTAATGAATGGCTAATAGACAGGAATTAGCAACAGGGCAATCTGTGTACAGAGCATACCCTTCAGCTGTGGAAAACCTACAGTCTCATGAGATCCTCACACTCCCTTGGTAGGAGATTGAATAGACCAGGTCATGTTTAATGTTTGGTGAACTTAATTCCTCCAGCATTTCCTCTTAGATGTATCAAAAAAAGTTAAGCTCTGGCAATTTGATGACTGATTTTGTGATTATGGCTCTACCAGACCAAAACTGTCAATGCTCTGCAACAGACTTTGATCAGGCAGTGACAACCAGGGGCTTGAGCAGGTGCCTTGGTGCCCACAAGGCAGCAAGCACCAAGGAATGAACTGAAGCTAGGACATCCACACACTGACAAAAAAGGTGGACCAGGGAGGAAAGGAGCTTGCCCTGGTAATGCTGGAACATCACAACATCCACAAAATTAACTAATAATATTAGGGCTTGATGACCTACTGAAGTCTCATATTGGAGAGTCAGAAGGAATTCAGGTAGGTGAGCAAAAGCCTGAGTTCACCAGCAGAATGAAGTTACCAACAGAAAGGAAATAAGATCTGTTCCCGTGAGGTGATGCAAACAGGAGGGGGAAGGTTGGTCTGAAGCTCAGCTCACTGGAGGTCACACAACCCTGAACAGACCATCAGAGCCTGAAGGGGCTGAAGCATCTCCCCTATGAGGCCAGGCTGAGAGAGTTGGGGTTGCTCAACCTGGAGAAGAGAAGGTTCTAAAGGATCAGACTTGAGAACAAAATTCCTTTGTCTTTTTAGTTCCTAGCAGCTAGCTCTCCACGCAGGGAAGCTGTTGTTAACAGTTGGGGTTCCAGTGGGTGATACTTAGGAAGTGTACCAGAGTTATATAGGACCAATAAAATTCTTACATGGAGCAAATGACTACTTTGCAGCTTTTCACATCTTCCACAGCCAACCCAGAGTTCTCTTACTTTCTTAGTGTTTATTTTTTCAACCACCCTTTTGAGGCTGCAAGAAAAAGAATAAAAATATGTAAAAATACCAGAGCGAGAGAAAAGAAAGAGGAGGAATATTAATGGAAGGAAAACTACCAAAAATATTAGGTGTTTACAATCAAATGGGGCCTAAACCTCCCAAGTTGATTCTGGAAATTGCTTGACATTTTTAATGGGGAAATTTGGTGTGGTACAGAGCTTCCAAGTGATGGAGTTATATGGCTGGGATGGTTTTGGCTCAGGAGCTCTTTTGAAATGCATCCTGTTTGTTGGATTGGGTGTTTGCACGCTCTGACCAGGTTCTGTCAGGCTCTTCTGAGCCCCAGGAGAGGTTTAGGTTGGAGCTGAGGAATAATTTGTTCCCTGGAGGGGTGTCCAGGGCTGTCCCAGGATGCCCAGGGCAGTGGTGGAGTCCCTGTGACCCCTGGAGGGGTTTCTATGTGATGCTGAGGCACATGGGTTAGTGGTGCCCTGGCAGTGCTGGGGGAGTGGTTGGATTCAATGCTTTTAAAGGTCTCTTTCAATACAAATGATTCCATGATTTCACTTGAAGAAAACACACTTTGCAGTAGGAGCATTTTTCTTCAGATAAATATCGACTGGATCTGCTGGCTTACATCAGGTTGTTCACCTGATGAGACCTTGGCACAGTTTGCCCAGGGAAGCTGTGGATGCTCCATCACTGGAAGTGTTCCAGACCAGGTTGGATGGGGCTTTGAGCAGCCTGCTCTAGTGGGAGCTGACCCTGCCCATGGCAGGGGGGTGGATCGAGATGATCTTCAAGGTCCCTTCCAACCCAAACCATTCTGTCATTCTATGACTCTCATGTAGAAGTACAACTCGGGGCTACTTGGTCTCCTCAGGGGACACTCCAGCTCAGGTCCTCACACAGAGGAGCTGCCCTGTCCTCTTTAACAGCTTGGTTTTGGTCATGGTTTCTAGAGGGAACCTAGAGAATCCTGAATCCAGGACATGTGTATCTCCTTCTCTTGCTCAGTCTCTACATCTCCCCTCCAAAGAGTCTCCAACCCTCTGAGGTGGGCAAGAACTTCTGGAGGTGAGTCAAGCTCACAACATGCAACCCAAAAGGAGATGAAAGAGATTGGGTCTGGGAGGCACAAGCATCTTGTAGCCTAGAAAGCAGAAGCCCCCATGGCCCCACCCAGTGCCAGCCATGCCCCTATATCCTTAGGGCTGCAGGTTTTTTCCACATGCTGTTCAATTTATTATTTGCCAGTTCCAAGTATAGCAAATTCACAGAGTGAGAAAAATCTCATTTGGAGTTGGTTTTGGCTCCTCTCTTGCAGTTGGACTTATTTGGAACAAGGCCTTTGTACTTTATTAGAGCAAATGCCCATGGGTTATTATTTTGGAGAGCCATTAGGGAAAGGAACCTAAGGAGAGAAGTGGGCTGAAGGGGGGAGCAGGCAGGAGAAAAAGGTACAAAGCTCCTGAAATTCATCGTTTTCCACCTTGCTGTAAAAATGAATGGCAGAGAGAACCTGAGCTAATAAACACCCACTGAGAACAGGGGTATTTCTGCTCCCCCCACACTCATTTTGGCTTAGACCACTTGGGTTTTTTTCACTTCTTTTTAAACACATGTAAATCATAGAGAAAAATAAATACATAAACTCTATTCAAGCTTACAAATGAATACCTTGGGCCAAATTACTTTAAAAAAATACTTTAAAAAAAAAAAAAAAGAAGGCTAGTGAAAGTTGTGCATGGATATGGCCAGATCAGGCAGACAGACAGACAGGTCTGGACACATCACCTGAGTTTCAGATGTTCTCTTGTGCAAGGTGCTCTATGGCCACCACTCAGCCCACTTCTGGAGATGCCCATATAAGAAGCAGATCAGAAATTATGTCAGGGTGGCCCCTTAGACCTATAACAGCCTCTCTCTGTTAACACCCCCCACCCCTCCCCAAAGGGGAAGGGGAATAAGGGAGAGAGACTGAGAGATTTTGGAAAGGGAGCTAGAAGAGTCTTATGAAAATGAAATTAAGAACAATACATGGAATATGTCTAAATATATACAAAACTCATATCAAACCCACCCACACCACCCCCCCAATGGTAATTACATCACCTTCACTACTGCTGCTGTGGAGCAGGCACTGGAGAGTCCCAGACTGGGCCCAGCAGCAGATGGGAGCTGTGTTCAGGAGCTGGATTCTGGTACCAGATTCAGGAACACACCAATTGGGATCGAAGGCAAAAGGGACAGAGTCCTCCTCAGAAGAAAACAAAAGAGGACCTGAGCAAAGCTGGCAAAATGGTCCCAGAGAGAGCAAGAGAGACCCTGGAACCCTCAGCTTTATACTGAATATGGCACATGTGGGCTGGGATCCCTCATCTGGGATCACCTGTCCTGACCACTCCTCCCTGCAAGTTCAGCCTTTTACTTTCAGCACCTCTGACATGCACAAGACCCAGCTGTGATCTGCACCCCAACCCTTGGGAGGAACTCTAAACACGGGGTGTTCTCACTGCTGGGAGCAGACACTGCCTGTGCAAACAGCTGCCAGCTTCAGACAGGGAAGGGAGTGAGAAGAACTGAGCTGGGAAGGAAAACCACTGAACAGAAAAACCACTGAACAGAATGAGTTCTGTTCTCACTCAAACCAGGACACTGGAACCACCTGCCCGTGGTGAGGTCTGTGCTCTCAAGCTACCTTGAGCCAGCTGATAGACATTTCCCATCCTCCTGGCTGCAGCGTGGGGTGTGGGTTGATGTTACACACTTGATCTGGTGTAAATTGCTCCTGTGAGCAGCGACCATCCCCTTTCTCCTTCTCCAGCTGGGTGGGTTTTGATCGTCTCAAATACTCCACCAATCGTCCAGCCACGTGGTAAATCAGAGTAACTGGAGGATCAGACAGAAAACTGAGGAGGTTCAGTTCATCGATCGCAGTCGCCTCTTGGCTGTGCCATTAGTAGGTCAAGCACAAGGAAGAGAGAGGGAGCACGTGGCTTAGGCCTCGAGGAGGTGAGAGGAGGACGTTCCAGATTAAGTGTGACATGAAACTTCTGGTTTCACAATGGTTTAAGCAGCCTAAGGCTGTGGGGATGCTTCTTCCCCACCACACCTCTTAATTCTAGCAACTTTGCTGTGCCAGCACTAACACTCAAGTGGCTGCAGGATGCACTGGATCAAGTTCTTGATGTGGATGGGAGATGTTTATTTATTTATATCCTGGCTAAGGTTGCAGCCAGGTCAGTTGAGTTCCCTCCTCTGGCTCCCCCCACCACTGAGCAAGGTGCAGGGGTTGGGAGCTGCAGAGGGAGAGGAAGACAATCTTAGCTATGGGATACAAAGGATTGATTGCACTATATTACACTTTAGACTTAAACCATTGACCGTGCCTAGGACTAGGATTGGATCCAGTTGCACCTCGACTCCTCTCCAAGNACTCCTCTCCAAGAAGGAGCTTAGAAAGCAAGGGGGTCCTTTCTGAGGGTGTCCCCAACAGATGTGTCTGACCCTGTTCTCTGTGTACCCGATCACACGTCCCTTGCCATTGAATCTTGTTAAACCACTGTCATATTTATCAGCAAGCTTCATTAAATCAGTTTTACATCAATAAACTTGTCACTGACTCTGTTTTAAGAGTGAAGTGACCATGCCAGCAGGCAACAACCCTCAGCAGAGGCTGCCTCTGCATGAAGGTGGCAAATGATGCACCTACTAC
>VWZY01012785.1:5030-24868 GCA_013399075.1 Chloroceryle aenea | reverse complement strand
CCAGAGCAGGGTGCTCAGAGCCCCAGCCACCTCCCCTGCAATGGGGACAGGGATGAGGCAGCCACCACCTCTCGGGGCAGCCTGGGCGAGGCTCTCCCCACCCTCAGCACCAACAATTTCTCCTCCTCTCTGCTCTCAATCTCCCTCTCTTAGTTTAAACCCATCACCCCTTGTCCTTACTGAAACTCTTTTCCCATCTTTCTTCCAGGTCCCCTTTAAGCCCTGAAAGGCCACAAGGGGGTCACCCCATTAGTTAGCCCAGGTTACCTTGAAGAACCCAGGCAAATACATCTCTGACTCTTAAGTTTGCTTGTCTGGAAAATCATGAGTCTGTGACCTCCAAGATAATGTCTGAGGAACCTCAATGCCTGGAAGATAGGCCCAAAGAAATCCAAAGGCCTGATAGTGTCCATGAAGCAGTCCCTGAAAAAAAAAAAAGCAAGATCAGGAGAAATGCAGCATAATTTGAGGCTGGACAGATCTAGGACCTTGGAAATCAGGGAGGACAGAGACCAGGAGTATGAGACCACAGGCCACGTTTTCCAAATGACTGTGTTTTAGTTCAAATTCTCCACTCTGAACATTGTTATGGGAATATATCTATTGGCCTTAAAACCTCAACCAACCAGCACCATGAAAACACTTCTTAAAACACTACACAACCAAGTTCTGTTTCATCCTGGTTGAAAAACATCAACTTGGGGTGAACAAGGCCTGTGAAAAAAAAAGGACTAAAACACAAATACCACCCAACTTTTGGAAACTAATTTAGGATTTGGGTGGGTTTTTTTGGTGTGAGGGAAACTCTTTTGGAACACACAGTTGGACATTTTCATTTTAAGTCCCATATTTGACTGTCAGGAGCAAAATTAAATGGTAGTTGTGTGTTAGTTCAGGTGAGATCACCCAACAGGCTCTTTTTCACGTGCAACAGAACTCTCAATCTCTCTTTTGGTGACTTGTTCCATTACAGGGTTTATTCTGATCAATATGGAGATACAAAATGCTTTGCCAGATTCATTCAAGGCATCAGAAGTGATTATTTTGAGGGGGCCAGCATGACCAGTAGCAACAGCGAGCTTCAACCCATGGGGCTGTAATATTGCAGGAAACCCAGAGATTTTTTTAATTATTATTATTTTTAATGAGTGAGAAATTTTCAAGTGAGTGGGAATTAGTCCGAGTGAATTACATCAGCCTGAAATATTAATTTTGCAGAATCCTGAGCTCCCTTTTGACTCAGAGGCCAAGTCTTTGAAATGCAGAGTATGTTGAACTTTTGAGGCTTGGGTAGGCCAGAGAGGAACCTCATGAAGTTCAACAAGGGCAAGTGTAGGGTCCTGCACCAGGGGAGGAATGACCCCTGCACCAGGACAGGGGAGGAGGGGCCTGGTTGCTGGAAAGCAGCTCTGCAGAGAAGGATCTGGAAGTGCTGATGGACAACAGGTTCACCATGAGCCAGCAATGGGCCCTCAGGGCCAAGAAGGCCAATGGTCTCCTGGGGGGCAATCAGAAGAGTGGGGCCAGTAGGTTGAGGGAGGTTCTTTTCCCCTTCTCCTCTGCCCTGTTGAGACCACAATAATGTTATTTGTTCTTCACCATCATAATTGTTACCTGCATGGGACTTGGAGACATTTCTAGGGTGACTTTTGCCTTCTATACAGTTTGTTTGTTCTTTGAAGGTCTTAAGTCAAGGGCATTAAGAGATATAAGGAAAAAAATAAAATAAAAGATTCTAACCTAAAAATTAAAATAAAGGTTTTACTTAAGAAGACTTTTCAGCTCCTGCAATCCAGAACTGAGTTTTGCTGTATCACATTTGCTGGAGCAGAATAGAATAAAATGGACCCAAACTGTTCCATGATTCTGTGACCTATAGAAATACAAACCCTTGCAGGTTCTGCTCAGGAAATGAAAGTATTCCATCATTCTTCACAGCAGTGGGAAACACAAGCTGGGCAGCTGGACCAGCAGCCCCAGGTGCATCCTTGGTGCTGGCTAAAATAACATCCACCCGGGGCCCAGGGTGGAAAGCCACTTAATGAAGTTCACAGCATCCTTGAGACAGGCAGCCGAAGAGCTCAGCAGAAAAGGAAGAGTGTTTTGACTTTCTGCCTGGGGCAGGTGGAAGGAATTTGTGTTCAAATGTTACTAACAGCTGCCATTCCCCCTTATGATTTTCTCGGCATGCTCAGGAAGGTGTTTTCAGCTCATGTTGGGTATGTTGTCCCCCTGGGATTTCTGGTACTTTTACTATAATAGGATTTTAATTTTAGCTTCTAATATGAAATTATGTCGGTCTCCTGGTACATGAGAAAATAATTTCCACAACCAGCTCTCTTCCATGACTTTGTGACTGAGCTGCAGCTGGGAGGGATGGGGGAGGTCACAATCATAGAAGGCTTTGGGGTGGAAAGGACCTCTGGAGACAGACTCTGTAGCTGGCCACAGCAGGAAAACAGGGTCAGGGGGCAGAAACTGGAACATCTCCTCGGTTTTAAGTCACTGCCACACTCAAAAATGAAGTCAACCTGTGTAAGGACCATGTGGCATGAAGATCCCCAAGGACAGTGCAGTACAAGGGTGATATTTTGGTGGGCAGGTGCTGACCAGGAGCACTGGTGGTGTTTCAGCATCAGAAGAGCAGCGTTAGGGCTCCGTGGCAGCTCTGCCACCAGCAGCACCCGGGGATGGTCTGAAGAGCTGGAGCAGCTCCTGTGCCAGTCCCCAGGCCAGACACTGCTGCTGTTCACCCTCTACACTGTCCAGCTGAGGACAGGTGACATCCACACTGATAATAAAAAGCTAAATATGAGGTGGTGGAATATTAAGACAAAAAAAACCCCAACCTATCCCAAAACTCAAACCCACGAGCAGCACTACATGAAATTCCATCCCGCAGCAAGACAAGGAGGGTGGACAGAGCATTTTCCACTGCAAATCCTCAGCCAAATGAATACACGAGAGAAGATCACTATTCCAAGATATTTAATAAGGAATTACAGACTGAAAGTCCTCCGGGCAGAGGGAATTCATCTACTGCACAGCTCTAGAATGGGTCTAGAATTGCAAACACGTTGGTCTAACACAAAAGCACGAAATACTGAAATCGAATGCAACAGCCAGTGCTAAAACCCACAACCAGTTCAAAAGTATGGCACAAAAAATGATGAACTACACGAAATCTAGTGTTTATTTTTTTGGCAATCCTGGCTGGGACTCATTGAGTTCTAAGATTCATTCCCAGTCGGCACCGGGTTTGGTTAACGTACCGTTTGTGCAAATGACACTCAGCAAACCTGTGAAATGATGAGGTGTGTAAACGTATTTTCCTTTCAGAGTAGGACAAGAGTGATTTGGTATTGGGAGTGAAGAAGAGAAGCTCAGACAATATTGGATTTCACAGTATGTAGTGTTATCTAGATACAGAATCACCACAGTCAGCACGTAGGTAAAGTGCATGCCAGTAACAGCTCGGACTGGAAATGGGGAACTTGCAATGCAGAAAAAACACATTTTAATCCAATACTAACCAACTAACACAAAGTAAGAGCTTGGAAACAACCAACTCGATGTGATTCACTGCACCTTTCTTTAAAAAAGCTGGCTGAATTACTCTGAAAGAGGAAAATTTCACATTGGCCACCGGTGGAATGAACAGCTCAAAGCTCCACTGGTGAAAAATATTGCACTGGAAGTGTTGCATTTGAAAGCAACACAAGGTTTTTAATATAAAAGCACTTAAAAAAAAGAAACAAACAAACAAAAAAGGACAAATTGAGACAGCTACTTTGAATTAAAATAGCTGGTAGCCTGTAGTTGATGAAATGAGAGTTTTAGATCCATGAATTACCTGGAATTCCTCCTGGGTATTATCGAGTAAATTAAGAGGGGACAAGGTCTCCACTGTAGTTTCAGTGGAGCCAGTTGTAAACTCAACAAAGCCAAGATGACAAGCATTAAGAGTATTCCCTTTTGTTTTAGAAGCAAAGATCTACAGGAAGTCTTGAAATGCTTCACGGCTGGTTAGTGCAAATAAATAAAAGCCACGAGACGGATGTAGGTACCACAACTATCAAATGTTACACAGATGGCTCCAGCTCTGACCATAGGCCTGTGAATCTGGAGAAGACACACAAAAAAACCACCACACAATGCTCCACACAGCTCATGAATCATAGAATTGTTATGGTTGGAAAAGACCTTTAGGATCATCAAGTCCAACCATTCCCCCAGCACTGCCAGGGCACCACTGACCCCTGGCCCTCAGCACCACAGCTCCATGGGGGGCTTGGAAACCCCTCCAGGGGTCACGGGGACTCCCCCCCCTGCCCTGGGCAGCCTGGGACAGCCCTGGAGGGGAAGAAATTGGCCCTCAGGTCCAACCTAAGCCTCCCCTGGTGCAACTTGAGGCCAGTTCCTCTTGTCATATGTACAGAAAGGAGATCCTTGGAAAATGCAATGACAGAAAAGCAAAGGGACAAGAGAACTTCCACTAACATCTGTCAGAGCTGTGGCAGCCCAGACCCAGCCTGGTGTTTAAGGGCCACCCTAAGTGAACCCTATGTTCATGACACTGAGGACACCACACCCCACATCAGATCATTACCAAAAAATAGGAAACCACTGTGGGGGAGACACAGATACAAACCCTGAACTCCAAGACCTGAATAAATTCACCCTGGAAGAAAATCACTTTCTCCACTCCAAAATCAATCCCTTCCCTACATGTGCAGCTTAAAGGATTAAAAATAAACCACACAAAAGTGTGTAGATGAGCATCAAAGATCAGCAGTCCCCCTCTGGAGAGCAGAAGTGTGTATTTAACTTTGACATTTGCTTTTTTTAAGTGCCTTAAGCAAGCAAAACATTTATCAAATGGCACAGAAAGAAGCAAATCTGCTCAGTAAGTAGATGTCTCCACCAACACATGCACATCAACTAACCTCCTTCTCTGGATTTCCCAGGATGTGGCAGCACAAGAGCTGTGGCCACTAAGTCTTCATTACTCTGAGAAAATTTCTGGGTATGTTAAAAGCATGATTGAAAACTATTCAAATGGGAAACACGAGGTTTTATCACCACTGTTTGCTCACCTCAGCATGGACTTGTAACAAAAAAGCCTCAGTGACTTGCAGTTGGCCATCTGGCCCTTAGTTCAGCTATTAAGTGTTTTAAATAAGACCTTGAGAGAATTAATAGGCTGTAATCATCTAAAGTAGTCTCAGATGCAGTTCATTTCTCCTTCACTGCAGTGCAAAAACCACACCCTTTCAAAAGTAGCAACATAAAAAAGCACATAAAAGTCAATTCAGGTCCTATCACATCCCTTCCTATTTACAGCTTTTCTGTAGTAAAGAATCCACCATCATCATTCCACCACCATTAAAAAAATCTTGGCATTTTTCATCCTAAAAACCCAGCCTTCCAACATCGCCCAAGTCTGGAAAGGCTTCTAAAGCCCTCAGGAACTCAACAGCAGCACCACCTTATTCCAGACACTACTGGGAACACCTCCCATGTCATCCAAGAGTCTATTAAACAGCCTTCAGGAAAAAAAAAAACCCATGCTCCTCTTCCTCACGACCACATCCCCACCTACTGCGGCGGGCGCTACGTGAGTTTCTTTATTCTGCGGTTCTGCTTGTCAATGTTCAACGTTGCACGGTCCACAGAGGTAGTGATGGAATCCAGAGCTTCATCCTGCCTCTCCAGCTCGGCTTCAGTCTCCAAGGCAAGGCCCTTCAGCTTCTTTAGGATCTGCCAGAAAGAAGAGACCAAGAGATTTCGGCGGGTGACCAGAGGCTGCGTTGAGCGACCGAGCAGACCCAAGGTGTTATTTCATTGTTTTGCACCCTGCTGTAGTTGCAGATGTTCCTGATCCTGGCAAAGGGGTTGGACCAGGTGACCTTGAAAGATCTCTTGCCACCCAAATCATTCCATGATTCTCTGACTCTAGGATCAAATCCCTGTCCTGAAGCGTGCTAGTGGGAAAGACACGCTCTTGCTCGGAGAAGCTGTACTGAGGTGAATTTAACACTGAATGGAAGACCAGTTAAAAATCAAATCTGAAGTGTTAGGCTTAAACAGGGTGGGGGGGATAAATCAGAAGTGAAATCAGAGTAAATACCAAATTTTACTGTCTATTATCTCTCTGGTATTATTCCTTCCCCGTGCAATGTTACAGGTGATGGGTTAACCTGTGGAAAGCAGCTCTGCAGAGGAGGACCTGGGAGTGGTAAATTCACCATGAGAAACAATTTACTCTCCACAAGGGTTGTCCAGGGTTGTCCCAGGCTGCCCAGGGCAGGGGGGGAGTCCCCGTGACCCCTGGAGGGGTTTCCAAGCCCCCCATGGAGCTGTGGTGCTGAGGGCCAGGGGTCAGTGGTGCCCTGGCAGTGCTGGGGGAATGTCTGGACACAATGATCTGAAAGGGCTCTTCCAACCCAAACCATTCTATAATTCTAACATCAACTGGTGTGGAACAGGAGCATCCAGGTCCCAAAACTGCAGCCTAACAAAGTAAATCTGTTGCCCAAAAAAAACAAACACAAAAAAGCCCAAAACATACACATTTCTTTTTATTTTTTTTCATAAAAACTGGCAAACTCTTTCCTCATTTTCCTTTTAGAACATGTATCACCAGTGTCCCCCCTGAAAACTGAGGGGAAAAGCCAGCAACCCCTTTATCCACACGTGGGGCTGAATTCCAGAGCAGTGCCATCACTCGGAGCCACGCGAGTTACTGGTTTGAGCAGAGCAGGGAGGGATATCACACCCAGCTGGAAGGGCAGGAGAATTTTACACAGACAAAATGCTCTCCCTAAAGCTGGATGCCAGCCACTAGTCAACTTCTAAAATGTTTTATCCAAGAGCATCTCAAAATCTGCTTTCCAGCACAGAAGAACAAAAGATGAAAGAGGGAGGGAAAGGAGGCTCAGGGGAGACCTCCTGGTTCTTGACAGCTCCACAAAAGGATGCTGGAGACAGGTGGGGTTGGTCTCTTCTCCCAAGGAAGAAGAGACAGGACAAGAGAAAACAGCCTCAAGTTGCACCAGGGAAGGTTTAGGTTGGACTTGAGGAACAGCTTCTTCACCCTTGAGGATTGTCAAGGCCTCAGTAGGGGTTGGTAATGGAGAGCATCTTGTCCAAGCCCCTTGCTAAAGGAAGATCACTTCTAGATGGGTTTTTAATCCCCAAACTTTGCTATTGACAAAATACTCCAGAGGTGACCTCACTGAGAGAGAGTAGAGCAGGGAGAAGAACCTCTCTGGACCTGCTGGCCACATTCTGCTTAATGCACCTTAAGATATCATCAGCCTTTCAATTCTCTTCAGCTGAAATTGTCTATTTATGGCAGTCAAGAAAAGGAAGAGGAGTTTTATAGGAATTATGGCATATCCCTTAAAATTCTTCCTGACTGGAATGTCCATTAGAGGCCTGGCTCCCAGGGAATAGATGCTCAGCAATTACTGGGGACAAAAAAAAAACCCAGGCCAATTCCCAGCCTGTCAGGCTGGCATTCCCAGACCATCCCACCACATAGGCTCACCCCAAACCATTAACTGGCTTAAAAATTCTCAGCTTGGTGTGGTATAAATAAAATACCAGTTACTCTTTGGTTCTGTTTTCACTAAGATTGGCCATTTAACACTGTTAAGGCTGGGGAGAGGATTTCAGAAGTTGCTGAAAATTAACCTTCTGCAAAGGTTAAAATGCTTCACTTGCCCAACTGTCTTTTAGTTAACTGCAATAAACTGAATTTTCCTGCAAGAAGTTTTCAGTTGTAGTCACTGCTAAGTGTTTGTGACTCCCAAATTCTAATTCCCAGTTATTAAATAAAAGAAAGGGGCTGGAAAACTGTGGGCTTGGCTACAAGGAAACAGAATTAGCCAAGACTTCACATGATGCTACCACCATGCTACAGATGGAATATGACAAAGAAAAAACACCTAGAAGAACAAAGTTTAATCTTCAATCCCAACTTCTGATGTGGCTGTGATCATCACCAGTAAAACTCTTTTAATGGAAAACCTACTCCAGCCATATTCCTTTGTTTTCCCCAGTCACTTGGTTTCAGGTCAAAGATCCTTCCTGAAAAGTTCTGATCATCAGCTAGGAGAGAAATTCCTTCAAGAGCCATTGAGAGGAACAGTATCAGACAGGATTATTTTAAATGATTATTGTTTTTCCTAGTAAAATCTCCAACCTATTTCCTCCTTTATTAATTTGCCAGACTGTATAATTATTTCCTGACTACGAGTTCTCTCTTGTGTTGATAAAACACTCTGTTCAACTTTTCTGGATGTTTCTGAAATAAAACTGCTGTTCCTTCCTGAAAAGAATAAAAGAGTCTGAGAGGAAATGCAAAAAGAAAGCTGAAAATAATTTAATTGAAAATTAAATTAATTTAAGCTTCATCATCTTAATAAACCCCCCCCCAGTGATTGTTGAGGATTTTCCTTGGGTTATAATCCTGTCCCTTCATATATTTTACTGACAATTTCTGATGTCTTCAAAATAGCTAAGAGACAAATAACAATTTAAGAGTGTATTTTAATCCCGGGCTTAATTAACTTTTAATAAATGGTCTTCTAAATTCCAGGAGAGGAATATTTTGTTAAGGCCAAGGACAATGTTTCTCTTGATGAAAACGTCTGTTGGTAAGGAAGCAGAGGGAGTGAAACAGCTTTCAGCAGATAAATTATCTCAGTTTATACCTGTTTAAGCTCTTTTGCTTCTTCCTGGGATACCTTCTCTTGCTTCTGCAGCTGGACCTGGTCATTGTCCATCCCTTCTCTGCCTCCCTCCGGGGAGCTGGGCTGCACCACTCCTCCCAGGAGTCCTGTGGCTGCAAGAGAAATTCCCAGAGTGAAACTGCTGATGCCTGCACCAGCAGAGAGGACTGGGGTGAGCATCACCTCAGGAGGTTCAACAAGGCCACATACAAGGACCTGCACATGGGTTGGGGTAACCCCCAGGCTCCACAAGCCCAGGGCCCTCAGCTGCTCCTCACCCCCCTTGTGCTCCAGCCCCTTCCCCAGCTCCCTTGCCCTTCTCTGGCCACACTCCAGCCCCTCCACTCCTGCTGGGGGTGAGGGGCCCAGAAGTGACCCCAGGATTCCAGGGGTGGCCTCCCCAGTGCCCAGTGCAGGGGGACAACCCCTGCCCTGCTCCTGCTGCCACAGCCAGGGTGCTGGTGGCCCTTCCATGTAAAGAGGTACCAAGAAGGAAGCCACCTGCAAGCACAACCTAGCCCAGGACAGCAGCTCCCAGGTCCATCAGGAGAGAAGCACAGCAGCAGCCAGAGCTCCAAAGAGCTGGTGGCCAGCTGGCTGACCGACAGCCAGCACACCCCCTCCAGCTCTGGATAGCATTACTTCCCCCAGGAAAAGGGAGACAAAAAGCTAACCCAAACCCTAAATCCCTTCCATGTAATTACTGCAAACTCCTAATCCCTGGAATTATTCGATTATCAGCCTGCGAGTCACTGGACTCAGACACCATCAAGATTTAAGACAAGTGAGTCATTCACTGTACTAGTGTTACCCTGTGCAAATGCTCCTTGTTTGCAAAGGGGCTAAGAACCCAGCACTGAAAAAAAAAACCCAACCCACTGCTCGTGGGAAATCACTGCCATGGTTTCCTTCAGAGGAGAAAGCAGGGAGGGAAAGACAGACCTGCAAAGAGGCAGAGGAGGTTCTTTGTGTTCCTTATCAGCTGAGTGTCACCATAGGCAAATTATTTCATTAAAAGGCAGAAATCTGTCCATGTCACTCCATTTATCTCACTGAGGATGAGGAGGGGAGGAGGAGAGTGTGACTAAAGTGGGCAAAAAGAAGGGGATGAAAGAGGAGATCTGGAATTTCCCAGCATTTTTTCTAGTTTAAAATGATAAAAAGGGGAGAGGAGTGCCTAGAAAAATAGTTCAAAGGGAATTTTATTTTGCATCTGTGATGCTGAGATCAGGTCGAGGATGAGAAGGTACCAAAATTCTCATCAAAATGAGAATATTCAGTCACAGGTAAAATTCAGCAGCCTTCAAAGGGATAAAAACCCAAACCAACCTGTAAAGGGCAGTTTGAGCTATAGGATTGAGACAACACTGCCCTGGATTGTTATATTGTAGATGCACGATAAGATTTCTTCCACTTTTTAATCCTGGGTTGCTGTTATCAGCTGTTATTTAGGATATTACTGCCTGGGAAGGTACTGGCTGGACCCACACAGAAGAATCTTTGTTATCAGAGACCTCCTTGAGCATTCAAACTCCTGGGAGGCTTCGTTCACAAAAAACCCAAACAGCAAACACAAGCAAAGCAGCTAAAACCATTTTGGAGATAATGTGGTGCATCAAACTCTTCACAAATTCCTCTTCTAGCTGGAATCAAGCCCAAACTCATAGGAAAGAGGAGTATTTTGGGGTTTTTTTGTTTAATTTACTTATAACAACTCTGCAAGGAGCACAACTTGGAAGGCAGGACCAGTATGAAGCAACAAGATCCAGCTGAGACTGCAATAGCTGTGGAAATGTTCAACCTCTCCAAGCTGCACCACGAGGGCAACAAATGCCCCAAAGCAGTTCAAGTTCCCCTTCTGCTGGAGGGAGATTTCTCCTGCAAGTCTCCAAATCACTGCTATCTGAAAACAGACACATTTATTTGATGTGCACACAGAGGCAGGGATGCATAACAGGCTTTTTTTGACTCTCCTTTTAGGAATAAAATAATGAAATAATCAGTATTTCCACCATGTGAGCAGCCAGGGAGTTAAAAAACCCAAAACACAACAATCCAGAGTTGAAAATCACAGTCCATGAGTGCCATCTGGTGACAGAATCAAGACGGTGACAAGACTCTGGTTGAGGAACAAACAAGGGTTTTGGTGGAGCTGGAGAAGTCAGGATTTCCATAACCTCCAAGTTTTCTTTCCTGACATTTCCAACTGAAACAGTCCAACTGCAGGTGGGGGTGGGAAAGAGAGAGCTTTGACTCACTGACTCGGATGCAAATAGCAGAGCAGTGGGAAATGAAGCACAGGAGGGCTGTATAACCAATTATTTTATGTAACCAGCCTTAACACCATCAGGAACTGAAGACCAATTTGCTGGAATAACTCAGTGCTTAAGAAACCAGCAGGTTGTTTTTCCTCTAAGTTGTTGTGCTGACATTTTAGTGCCAGATGCCCAAGACTTACTTCCTTAAAAAAAAATTTAACAAGCTTTTCCAAGTTATGGCCCTTGATGACTTGTCAACACATTATCCTCCCTGCTGAAGGCCAGTTTTAGCTTTGGGCAGAGAAATAAATTCATCATAAATTCAACTGTTGGTTTATTGTATCATTTTGCTACTTGTTTTTAATATATGGGCAATAAATCCATCAATTGATTTGCTCTTTAAATTCTCATTAGGGAAAAAGCTTGAGGCATGTTGATAGAAATCAAATGCTAACAGATCAAAATTCACCAGCTCTCCAAATGAATTCAGAGTGGGATTAGAAAAAACAAAACAAAAATGCACACACACACCCCCTGGAATTTTAGGAGTAACTGTAGTAAGAAAGGTCATTGTTTCTGTTGGGAAAAGGTTTTATCTCCACCATGTTTTTTCAAACAATTAAACTGTGCATCCAGCAAATCAGAGACCTAAAATTCTCCAAAATCCAAACACCTGAACAACAAAATTTGATTTTTTTTAAGGTATGGAAAGGAGTATGATGCTTATCCAGCAGGTTATTTAAAAACTTGCCAGACTGGAAATTTGTTTTGAACTTTCTACAATTAACCAGACAAGTTTAATATAAATACACTTCTGGATGTGGAAAAATGGCAGTGACAGGGGAGGCTGAAGCAGGCAGGAGAGGAGAATGGATTGGTAACAACCCTTCCCTCTAGGGAACTGGTGAGCACTGGAAAACAGTGACATCATAGTTAGAACACAGGCTGGCAGCTCCCATTAAGCCAACCTCTTCACAAAGCACTGTGGGGTTGGTGACATCAGAGGTGAGAGCACACAGGTTAAGAAGGTTTGGCATGTTCCAGCTGTCAGGCTCCAGAGGGACACTCACCTTCAGCAGCTACAGTCACAGCTTTGCTATGGGAGTTGGTTGACAAGCAGCTGATGACCCAGGTGGCCAAGAAGGCCACCAGCATCCTGGCTTGGATCAGCACCAGTGTGGCCAGCAGAACCAGGGCAGGGATCATCNCAGGCTGCCCAGGGCAGGGAGGGAGTCCCTGTGACCCCTGGAGGGGTTTCCAAGCCCCCCATGGAGCTGTGGTGCTGAGGGACATGGGTCAGTGGTGCCCTTGCAGTGCTGGGTTTAACAGCTGGACTTGATCTTAACAGTCTCTTCCAATCAAAACAATTCTACAGGAGAAAGTAAATCCAGCTAGACCAAAACAGAGCCACACACTTCTGTCATCTCTACACTCTCCCTCTTAGCAAGAAGAGTCTAAAAAGATCACCCAGCAGTTATTTATTGCATTTTACCCTCAGTATGGTCTCATCACTGGGGCAGGGGGCAGAAGATTTTCCTCATAATTATTACACACTCTTCTTAGTTTGGAAACTTCTGGTGCTAGTGTTACTGCTCAAAGATCACAGAACCATGTCCCTCAACACCACATCTAAAGGACCCTGAAACACATCCAGGGATGGGGACTCAGCCACCTGAACAGGGAGCAGCCTGTTCCAGTGGCTGATGGAATGCTTTGTCTGCCACATACCTGCTTGCCAAATGGAGGTCCCCAAATCTACCTGAGGAGACTTCCTGGCACCAACAAATCCCAGAGCATCTTCTAAAAACTGCATCTTCTTGCTGAACTGCATCTCCAGGATGGGGATCACTTCCGGCATCCTGGCCGACAAGAGCCGGAAAGAGGTGTCTGGCTTCCCAATAAACCTCTGGCGGACGCTGATTTCATAGGGAGTATGGACCCTGATGTCATCAACATCCTTCGAGTCAAACCTGTGCAGGACCTGAGAATTGCAGTCACTGATCTCCAGGCCAGAAGCAAAGAGGGTGAGTTTTCCTGGCTTGACGTTGGAGTCCGTTCGGTGGGTGATAATAACTGGAATTCTAATTAGGATTCCTTCCTGGTGCTTCGAATCGGAAACCGTGGCACTTTCCTTTGGCTTGGTTTCCAAGGGTGTTTTCCAGAGCTTGCTGCTGAACGGCCACCAGGAAGGAGATTCGAGCTCAGTCAACAGCCTAGTAGAGAAGAGAGAGTGTTAGAAGAGGGGAAACCAGTTGGAGGGTCACTCTCCCACCAGCTCCAGACCTAATTACAGGAGACAAAGATTTCCAAATACTGAATCCAAGCCTCCATTATTTTGCTCCTCAAACCAATTTGCATCTTACCAGGATCCATCCATCTCAAAAAGCAGCTTCTCTTCTTTTACTAATGCTTTGGAGATTGGACCCAGACTCTCCCTGCTCTGCTGGGATAAATCCACCTTCCAGCTGGATATATCCAGGCCAGTTTACACCCAGCAGCTCTTTTCACCTCAACATTGCCACACTTGGTGGTCACCACCGACTGCCTTTTTCAGTTCCATGAACATCTGATGCCACATTTGCTTTTCCCCCACTCCCAAATTCCTGGTTGAAGCACAGGATTGAGGATGAACAGCCCAGCAGGGACATCCAGCACCTGCCTCACCAGCAGGGTTGGTGTAGCTCCAGAAGGATACAAGCCTCCTTGCAGGCCAAGGTAGCAGGACTTGCTTTATGGAAGAGTTAAGCAACTGCTGCCCAGGAAGACCATGGTATAGCCAGAAATAGCAGAGAGGACCAAGTCCCTTGTTTCTAAGCCAGGGGATGCACCTAAGCATTGTCATAAATGTTTCTAAGGAAGCCAAACCCCACGTAGTCAAATCTTTAACCAAACACCATCATCTTCCTGATGCTACAAACACTATTTCATTACTTAAATCTTACAGACCAAGCCTTATCTGACCAAAACAAAGTGCTGCTGCTTCATTGCTAATCTGAAGAGCCAGAAGGATTTCATTTACTTAGAAGTTTGCTCAAGAAAGGTAGCTCTTGATAAAATATCCATCAGAGCAGTGCTGCTCTCGAGATGCTCTTGATAAAGATTGGTTTTCCACGAGACAATTGGTGTGTCCAGAGAAGCCTCTGCCATTTGGAGAGTCCTGTTTGGCAGCAGACAAAGAGTATCTGGAAGGGGAAGCTTGAACTGAACATGCTTTGTTTACTAGACATCAAAATTCTGCCCTGGCTTTTAAACAGATCTGCTGAAAGAAATTCCATCTGCTAGGAAAAGAAGGGAAAAAAAATTAGTCCTATTGGAGTCAACCACTGAATTCATGGATAGCAGAGGCAGAAGGAATTGTTCCAAGAATCTACTCCCAAGCAGCAGATATTTATGGAGATAGCACACAACATGAGTAATGGGTCTGGAGCTCTCTGCTGCCCTCTGAAAATGCTGTGACACTCTTTGGAAAATAAAATAAAATAGGGGAAAAAGGAAAAAAAAAACCTCAAACACAGGAAACAACCCAAAGCAGACAGCCCAAAGGAGATGTAACAGAAAGCTCTGCAGTAACAGAATGGCAGAGGATTGGAGATTTAGGGCTGAATTCTGAAACCCTGAGGTTCAGCTGAAGTTCAACAAAGAGAATGAGGGAGAAAGCCCAACCAGCACACACCACCTTCCAAATTAAAGCTGTTCTTTAACCTACCTGCTCTAGCTCCACAGAAATAAATCACCTCATCTTGTTTCTACAGAAAGCAACGTTCATTTTCTGTCCTCTCAGTGTATGAAAGTTACACCAAGGCAATTCAGGGCAACGAGAGCTCGTGCCTGTGCCTATAAAAAGGTATTTCAATTTCTACAGCAATAGGGGTTTGCTTCATCCCTTTCCCCCTGAGAAAAACATGGGGTGTTCACTTCCCAAGAAGCAGCTGCAGTGTGACAAATCTAAAGCTCATTTTACATTGTGGTAACTTGATTCTGGAGAGCTTTGAGCCTTAATTTTTGTCACTTTATCCCTCATCTCCTCCCCTCTTCCCCCAGGGATTGATATCGTGGCTGTGTGACATCAGGAGTCTTCTGACTAAAGCTCCAGGCATCTCCTCTGGTCTTCCACAAGAGTTGTCACCCCTCTGGATCAAGAAACTACATGACCAGTCCTTATACACTAACACAAAACTTAAGGCCAGGGCACTTTGTCCTCTCATATATTAAAAAGGAACCAGCAAATCTGGTTTTCTGTTTATTTTCTGTCTTTCAACATCTGCCAGCACATCAGATTCAGCTCCACCTCTGCTGGAAGGAGCTGGATATACCCAGGCATCCACAAGAACAGATGGAATAATCCAGGAAAAGCCCACACATCCAGACAAGATAAAATTAATCAAGGCTTTAAACATAAAAGTAGACCAAGGAGCTTGGTTCTTTTTATGGACAACACCATCATCAAACTGGTGCTGCTCACACAACCAATTTTGTGCCTGCTGGTTACCAAAGTTTCCTTCTTGGGCAAAATCTGAGACACATGCAGGGTGAGAATTCCTCAAAAAGCTCAGAGCAATTAAAACAACTTCATTAGTGGTTTGTGGGGCATGTTTTAGCCCACCAGCAAAGTGGCCAAACTCTTCCTGCCATAGATAAAACAGATTCTCAGCTAACACTTGGGCACTGCCTGCCTTGATTTTTTTTCATTTTTAAAATCAAAGGCTCCAGAACTTCAGTTTCATGAGGACAAATAATACCTCCCAGTGCACCTTAACCCAAAACAAATCTCTCTTCCAAAAACAATGAGCAGGTGTTTATTTTCCTACTCATTGTTTATTGCTACAGAACCTTAAAAGCTATTGCTGAGTTTTTCAGTTCTCTTGGCTTTTCATGAAAGGGTCCAGCAAATATCACCAGAATCACTGGGAAATTGAGACTTTTTCAGACATGATATCCATCCAAAAACAGCTGCTGCTTCCAAAATCAACTGGTTTGAACTTTATTGTGTTTGTTTCTTTGTGCAGGTGTCAGAGCTTCTACAAAGAGAAGCAGTGCCAGGGCACCACTGACCCCTGGCCCTCAGCACCACAGCTCCACAGGGGGCTTGGAAACCCCTCCAGGGGTCACAGGGACTCCCCCCCCTGCCCTGGGCAGCCTGGGACAGCCCTGGACACCCCTCCAGGGGAAGAAATTGTTCCTCAGCTCCAACCTCAACCTCCCCTGGGGCAGCTGGAGGCCGGTTCCTCTTGTGCTGTCCCTTGTTCCTTGGGAGCAGAGCCTGACCCCCCTGGCTCCAACCTCCTGTCAGGAGCCAGAAGGGCTAGAGCAAGAGCTAGAGAGCAAGAGAATGGGGCCAGACTCTGGTCAGTGGTGCCCAGGGACAGGAGAAGGGGCACCGGGCACCAGCTGGAGCCCAGGAGGTTCCCCCTGAGCAGGAGGAGCCAGTTCTTTGGTGGGAGGGGGTGGGAGCCTGTGCCAGGCTGCCCAGAGAGGCTGTGGAGTCTCCTCTGGAGAGATTCCCACCCCATGACTTGTGCCCCTGCTGGGTGGAGCAGGGGGGTGCCACCAGAGCATCTCCCAATTCTCTTCCCAATCCTACCATGCTGGGATTCTCTGTCTCTAGTTCTCACACCAACACAGTCTGAACACAAAGCCCAGCAGTTCAGCATTGTTCAACCATCCTCCTTTTTGCCTCAAAACGTACCAATTCCACCTAGACCTAAACACAGGGAGTATTCCATGTAGAGCACAAATAAGGGAACAATGTTTCCACTTCTCTCGACACATCTGTGCCACAGACCCAATCCTCACTGCTGTGTGCAGCAAAAGAAACCAAACCACCAACCAAAAAGTAGCCTCAAGAACAGAAAAAGGAGTAAAACCTCCATGAACTAAAGATTAATTGACAGCCATCTCCTGATAACTCTAGAAAGTGTTTGAGCCAGCAGCTCCCTTGCCATGTCCAATATTTCCTTGGAAATAATCTGTATTTCCCCCCCCTCATTAACTATTGGCCTATTCTAGAGGCTGTTAATATTTTGGAGATCTCTATTTCTGCAAGTTCTGTTGGGAACTGAAAGGCTTGAAAAGTTCTTTGAAGGACACAAGACAAGTTTATCTACACACAGAACTTCACCAGGGTAAGGGGGAGAAAAAAAAGTCACATGGAAGGGAGGCCAGACAAACAGAAACCTCTTCTGCCAAGATCCAGATCCACAAAAGACCATCACGAGCATAAACTTCCAACAGTTTAGTTTCCTAAAGGACCTCCAGGGTTCTGCCCCACAAATTTCAGGCCTGAACAACTCAACCTCCCAATGCCTGCTTAGCTCAGAGCCCACTGCCATCCCATACCTGTCTGCCACATCCATATCCCCCTCGATCTTGTTGAGTCCTCTCATGATGTTCTCAAACTGCTCGCCCTGGTAATGCAGCACTTTGGCCGTGTCCTCCAGTCGTTTCTGGGAGCCAGTCAACAAGCCAGTCAGTTCTTTGCCCTTTGTGGGCTGCAAAGCTGCTGCTTCTGCTCCAGCACCTTGGCTCGACAGCAACTGCTCCCTCCAGAAGTGCTCGAGGATGTTGAAGACCACATTTCTGCTGGGCTGCAAAGAACTGAACCAGTGCTTGGTGTTCTTCTCCAAGATGGTAAGGGAGCTGAAGATTAAATTGGAGGATTCCTTCTTGATCTCACTGATGCTGGAAAGATGGAAGTCAACCAAAAGCTCCCCAGTCTTGTCAGCTGTAAATCTGATGGCGACAGGAGTCAGGGAGAGTCTGCCAGAGACCCATTGCTTCCTGGTGTCCAAGTAGTAAGAACAAGGCCAGCTGTGGATATGTATGTCTTGGCTCATCAGCTCGCCGGTCAGATCCTCCTCTTCAAGAGCAGTGCTCTCAAAGCCAGAAGGGGAGACTAGAGTAAAAGAGAAAACAAAGTAAGCAAGAATTCTTAGCAATATAACATCATCAAATCATTTTGGTTGGATGAGACCTTGAAAATCATCAGGTTCAACCATCCCCCAGCACTGTGAAGGGATCACTAAATCACATCCCTCAGCACCACAGCTCCATGGGGGGCTTGGAAACACCCCCAGGGGTCACAGGGACTCCCCCCCCTGCCCTGGACAACACTCAAGGGGGTGGAAGAAGTTGTTCCTCAGCTCCAACCTAAACCTTCCCTGGAGCAACTTGAGGCCATCTCCTCTTGTGCTATCACTAACATCTTGTATTACAGCCTCAAGCTCCTCTCAGTCTAAACATATTGCAGAGGCAAATGACATTTAATGAAAGAACTCAGACCCAGGAAAAAAATACAATGAATCAGCAGCTTCCCAGTTTATCCCAGTGCATCACATGAAGGAAAGCAGCAGATCCCAGCCCACACAAAGTAGCTGACATTGCCTTCCACCAGCCTGTGTCTAAGTCTTAGTTATTCTCACTAGTTCCTGAAAGAAAAATCTCATAAATATCATCACACTGCTCAAGTTGTTGCCCTGAGATGTTGTCTTCACACACTAAAAATTCCACAAGCTCTGTAAAACCACCACTGGCTCCTCACCATGACCACATTTTTCTCTCAAGCCTCCTCTCTGCCATTCAGGCTGCAAAAATATTAACTTCTGATGCAGCCTGACATAAAAAACCAAACTATCCTAATCCATATCTCAAGATTCTTACCTCTATCTGTAGGCACAGAATTCTCAGGCAGCCCTTTGGGGGTTGCTGCCTTTACAGAGCTGTCCATCCGTAGGTAGACTTTTTTTCCCCCCACCAAGTATTTCCTCAAAGTCCAAAAGACCAGGTAAAAAAAATCAACCCCCAAAACTGAAGGTAGAGCAAAAATCCTGTGGTGCCCGTTAGCAAAGGGAAAAAAAATATATATAAATAAGAGAAATGTATATTTAACCCTGGATCTCAGGGTGAAACAAGTCCTCTCACTCCAGGAGAAGCACTGAAGCAGTCACTTGACCTGTGTGTGTATATACATGGACATTCCTTGGGTCTGATGACTTTTGACTCACCTGAGAGCTTACAGGCTTTGCCTGACTCAGCTCCTCTCTGTGCCAGAGGCCAGAACTGCCAAACAAAAAACTCTTTGCTAATTAACTCCATTCATTGTTCCAGCACATTCATTGTTGCAGAACTGTGACCAGTGCCCACCCCCACCAGTCTGTGATTGTGCAAAGCTGGCTGGAAAAAGGCATTAAATAGGTACTTCACCTACAACAGTCATGGACTTTGCTGCATCGTGTCAGGCATTAACCTGGGATTATGAATTTTGGGCAGCTAAACCCATTGTTATCCTATTACTTCTTCAAATCTATTCTCTTCAGATCAATAGTAAAGAAACTTCTTCATCTCCACTACCAAAGCAGCTCTTTGCTTTTTAGAAAGCAGAACTTGGCCTGCACTTCTGCCCCTGGTTGGCCTGTACAGTAACCACACAGGAGACACCTCAAACTTGAGCTGCACAACCAAAAGTGACTTCAAATAGACCAAGTTCATCTCTGATAGAACTGGGGAGCTCACCACTAAAGATCAAAGAGCTCAGTGACTGTCCTAAATGAAAAGGTTGGTTTTTTTTTTTTCTCCACCCAGAAAAGAAAAAGAGACACAATAAAAACCCCCACCACAAACAAAATGAACCCAAACAACAGCTGGAAGTCCATCAGAATATCACACAAAGGAGTAACTAGGTTAGGAGGAAAAAAAAAAGACTAAAATAGCTTTAAATTACCAGTAAACAAATCTATCTCTAAGTTCTTTCATGGGGTTTAAAGAAACTCCTTTGCTGACAGATTTCACTCCAGCCCAGCTGACACATGCTCAAGTCTCTCCCAACCTGGGTTCCCCAACGATCCAC
>VWZY01012784.1:0-117331 GCA_013399075.1 Chloroceryle aenea | reverse complement strand
GCTCGCTCTGCCGCGAGGTCAAATTTTTGGCAAGTGAGGGAGGAAAGACAGGAGCCTGGGTTTGCCCTGGTGCAGTGCAGCATTGGGTCTTGCCTTTCAAATACCTTTCTGCTGATGTATCCTTATTCCTCTGAAACAAAGATCCATTTCCTTCAAACTTACCCTAAAAGTATTACTTCCTACTGGCTCCACTACATTTTTATGTGGTTTTGCAGGAGCATTGTAGCTTAAAATGCTTAACTATTCTTACATTATTTGGCAATTTTCTGTGGTCAGAATAATATACTTAAACACTGTGCTATGTTTGTACTCAGACGAAATACGGGAAATTTTATAGTGGCAATGAAGCAAAATCAGCAGGTGTGATTATCATGATAACTACACCCCTGGGTGCTTAGAAGCACATGGCTGCATCTGGTCTATAGTTATCTCTCCAGGGGTGAGATTATTTCATGATAACCACACCGCCCTAATGGCCCATTGCTTAAGTAGTATTCATGACCCTTATACAGAATCCTGCCTGTATTGAACAGATTGAATTTCTCCCCCATCCCAGCTGTCTCTTCGTTTATGCTTTAATATAATTCTTTCTTTGTTCATTTCTATTCATTAAAGAGTTGCATTTAATAGAAATGCAGAGTGCATTGTCTTTAATAGCAGAACTGCAGATGAATAAAATGTATACTTTGGACTAAAACCAACCATTTATCTAGATTCGAGGTAAAGCATAGTGTCATGCATCTGGTGGTACCTGACCAGCATTATTTGAAATTAAATTTTCAGTTCCAAAATAAGGGACTTTTATGGTGCTCTGAACAAAGAATAATTATTTCTGCCTTGTCATTGTACTATTGCTATGGAAGGTGTAAATAAAGAACTGAGAGCAGGGGCAAGAATTTCTGGTTCGTTCTTACCTTATAGTCATCGACGAGCAGTGTGGTTTGCAATTAGACAGGATACTCTAAATCGTTAGAGAGGAAAAACTCCAGAATTCAGGGAGCCCAGGGCTAGGCAATGCAGGTATCAATTTAATGTCACCCTTGCAATTCCCATCATAATCCGATTCTTGGTATGTATCTTCAGTTGTGTCAGGGCTCTGTCCACGTGTTTCTGTCACCTAGCTGAATCTGGCTAATAGTGTGTAACTGTAAACACTGCATAAACACCTAACGAGTAGAAAAAGAAAATAAGTATTATAGCTGAAGAAAATATTTTTTATACTTCACAGAACAGATTCTTTTGCCACATCCTTTTAAAGGTTAATGTATTTTCCCAGCAGTTTAAGTTGAACACAAAGCCTTAGAAACAGAGGAAATGACAGGAAAGCGAGTGCTACCAAGTGAAAAACAAAAGCCTTCTTCCTCTTAATGGGACACAAGACACCACTAATCTCATCTGGTTTAGCTGATAAGGGTAGGCATGAGATAGCAAAATGGATTCAAAAGAGGAATATTTCTTTATTAGGCATATTCAACTTTCATTTGATTTTGGTGGTTATTTTTCATAAAAATAAAAATCTGATTACTTTTCACAAGGTACTAATCATTCAATGAGTTAAATCAATATTTTATTTTTTAAATTGAGGGGATGCCACAAGATATTTCTTAATTAATTTCACAATTCCTAAAAGCAATTAAAAGGATTATTGCGAGAATGACTGTTGTAATTTAAATCAATTTTAGTACATAAAGTCATTTTACCATCATATCCTCTCTCCCTAGCAACAGTGGTTCAGACCATGACAGGGAAGTGAAATATGCCCACTGCATCCAGACAGAGCAAGTACAAATCAGAATATTTGATTGCCTGACTCTCACACCTCCATTCAGTCACAACAATACTTTCAGACTTCTGTCTTCCAGAGTTTTTATGATTTTTAAACCTTCTGTATTTTACACAAAGGGAAAATTTTTGAAGTAAAACACAAAATTTGTACTTTCCATTCCTTTTCTCATTAAATTTTTTACACAAAGTATGTATGTATGAAAAAGCTGGGAGGATATAGGTGTAAGTCACTGAAAATAAATATTCTGTTACATTAGGACTATTTTTTGACATTAACTAGTAATACAAATCTTGGACAGAGACAAGCAATGGGCTTTTAAGCAATTTACCTCTACATCTAAATTTTAGATCCACAAGCCTATTCAAGAGGTAAGCAACAGCACACCACAGTGCTTTGTTTTCTCTTTCAGCTTCAGAAATGCCAACTCAGAAGTCCCTTGAGAGCTCAGTGAATAATTTAATTCTCTCTCTAAAAGGGAAAAATGTCAAAATCCACATGCTTTTCCTCTTAGAACATCTAAACAAAATTGTCTTCCCATGCAAGTCATAGTTTGGCATCCCAGGCAGGCACTCAAGTGCCTGTCTAACATAGTTCTGTGTCACATACCATACATGGAAAACCAACAAGGTATTACATTCAGCCTTAACTTCAGATAGTCCAGGTAACTTCTTTGTGAGCATTTTCTTTAATAACAGTTCTATGGAAGAAGGGAATAGCGAGTGTTTATCTCTCATAATTGTTTTTTTCAAGTTTTATTAGTAAATATCTACATATGTTGCCAGTATCTCTTTTTCAGTTGGAGTATTATTGATCTGAGAACCTTTGCATCCTCAACTCCAAAATCCTAGGAGTCAACCTCAAGTCTCCCCTGCTGTTTTTTGCCAGAGACTCCAAATAGGGTCATTTTCCCTGGCTGTAGCGTAGAGCACATTTTTTTACCTCTTGACCTGTCTGGACTAGCCCAAGAACTACTGCATTAACTTATCTCTCGTTTGATTTGTTCAAAAGGCTGTCATTACTCACTGCCCCATTTAAAAAGGTTCTTTTTCCAAGTCACTTCATAGAGAGGGTTCACAATCACACTGTAGTCTGAAATATGCATTTGCCAGAAACCGATGACATCTAAGAAAACTTGTGTCTCCATTTTATGAGTTGGAGACAGAGTTCCTTTGTTCTTTCCTTTGTCATCACCTAAGAAATTCTAATTCATCTACAGTTATAATATGGAAATCAGTCAGTGTTGTCAGTGAGATACTTTGCCACAAATTTCACTATACAAAACCAAAAAGTTCCTAGGATCAATTTTTTCTTCAAGATATCATTCATCCTTCTTAGTATGTGTGTCAATGGAAATTATTTTGCTTATGATTGAGAAAATCTTTTTGTTGTCATAAATATTCTAAGCCTTGAAAGAACAGTCATGCTTAGAATAAATGTGATTATTGCATTCTCAGGTTCTTAAGTCATTTTCTTATGATATTCCTTTTCAAACAAGGGAACAATATTTTTGTTTGAGCAAAATCAATTTTTTGTGAAGAATAGAAAGCACTGAGTGCTGCATATTTGTTGTACGTCTCATTTGGAAGTGCAAACTAAGCAACAGTGAAGAAAATGATTACCTCTTCCTGTTAAGTATGCAGGTGTTTCAGATCATAGAAAGTATAGTGTAATTAGACAGGAGAAATAAAACATGGGAAAATTAGGAGGAAAACCACTATTAACAGGTCTGAGGAAGTGAACCCTACTTATAAATATCGCTTGGTAAAACTTAGCAAGTAGATGAAGGGGAAGCAGCTTCAATATTAATTCATCATTATTTTGAATAAAATCATTAGGATTCCCTCTTTTAACATTAGGCCATTACTGAACTTTAAATAATGCTCACTGTGATTTATAACTGTGATTAAAGTAGATAGCAATTCATTCACACAGGATCTGTTCCACAGCTTATTTAGTGAAATAAACTATCTCATTTAAACAAGGATTTTCAATAGCTTTGTACATTCTGTAACTTAAGAAAAAGCCTGCTTCATCAGTGACAATAAAACCATTGACAACAAAACATAGATATTATAATGTCTTGCTTTAACTTTCTCTCATCTAATTCTATTTTTAAAAAAATAATGCTTATTTGCAAGGTCTATGTTTTCTCTGATTATGTGGCACATCTTAAGAATACCATGCATAGCAAATTTCAAAGTTATTAATGCCTTAGTTAAGAACTAACTAACCAGTAAAAGTGGCTTCTTGAAAAGAAGATTGTCTTTTCATGAGGTATCTTAACATATAGATGCTTATTAAAAAAACCCAAACACTCAAACTTTGCAAGATTGTACGTGAATGCAGATGTTGAAAAAAAAATATGCTGCAAAAATGTCGAAGAACAAACAAGAGCTAAAGCTACAATTTCAAAGCCACAGATTATAGGAAAAAATGAGCCTTATTTTAATCCTCTCTGAAAAGAAAATATTTTTAAAAATAACTTTTTTTTTTTTTGAAAAACAGTTAAATTTTAATCATTTAAGCCCTCTAAAGACTTCAGAATTCGTTGAAAAAAAGGCAATCATACAAAAATGTTCTATAAAAAGGCCCTGGTTACTTTAAAGGTGTCCTAAATGTTTCCTTCTCAGAAACACTGGTGTCTTAAGTTCTGACCAGCGTAGATGAAGCATGTAGAGTGAAACAGTATCAGTGCATTTTTGATGAAGAATTGATTTGGCAATAGTAGACCACAAATAACATCTTCCAAATATCATTTGTTCCTTACTTAATTGTGATGACAAACATCTTGAAATGATAGATGATAATTTTCCAGTACTGTTACTGTGCAGTACTGAAACTATTCATGTATAATAAGGCAAGAGCATTTAAGATACTAGATACAAAAAAGCCATATAAGCATAAAGACTCCCATACATTAACTGATTTCTTTCCTGATAATGCTTAAGCAATTTCTCTTACATATGTATTGACTAGTCAATGGCCTCTACCTTCAACAATACTGGGAAGAAACAACACAATTATTCTCAATAAGACAATGTGACAAAATAACTATTAGAAATATATTTTTAACAATCCAATTTTAGCAAAGAGCTGAAAACTTTTTATATGTAATTGAATGTTTGGATTTAATAGAACAAACATTTTGTATCTTACTAAAACTGAAAATAACAGAAGAATCTATTAGAAAAAAAGAGTGGCTGAATATATTTTTTTAATAATTTCCACCAAAACAAAGACTATCTACCTATCAAGTTGATAGAAGAGTATTACCCCACCGCATATAAAGTAACAGATTGGGTATTCATGAGCCAAAATGTGTAATGAAAGGTCTCACGAAGGAATGGAGCCAAACAGAAAATGACAACAGCTCATTCTGAACCCAGAAAAACATGAATGAGAGATTATGTATGTATGAGCATGTATTTAGAGATAAAGCATACTTTAGAAGCCCTTGGAACTGATCCAGCTCATTTCTCTGACCCAAGATCACCCTTCTCAAGTCAGTCTTCTTGCTGTAAGAATGAAGAAGCTAATGACAATTCTCTCCTTA
The DNA here is from genome assembly GCA_013399075.1 of Chloroceryle aenea. NCBI lineage: Eukaryota > Metazoa > Chordata > Aves > Coraciiformes > Cerylidae > Chloroceryle > Chloroceryle aenea. The sequence goes on along the minus strand of VWZY01012784.1, from coordinate 111,992 downwards.
CTTTCCATGGCACCTGCCTAAATCCGCACAGCAAGTTTTCAGGTCAGCATGCTTCCGCCATAGGATTTCACAGACACAAACAAAAAATGTGAGTTGGGACTGCAAGAGGCTACTTAATAGTTTTATTTGAAGGATTCTGGATATGATATTTAGATGATTTTATATGTTTAAGCACTAAAAGCTTCTTTACTTAAGCTCCGAGTCATTTAGACCACTTAACTCTGGAGAGGGTGTATGAAGTAAGTAAACCAGAATAAACAGCAGAATTAAATTCACATCTCACATTCAATTTTTACTCTCATGACAATGCCTCAAATGGTTTCTTTAGGGTACTGGCTTACTTATTTTGGAATTAGAAAAGGTGGGGAAATGTTTATACAAATTATGTAGGTAAGTTACAATCTCATCAATTAATATCTTTTTCCCACTTCTAAATATTTCAAGTATCAGGAATTCAGTGAAAAACTATATACAACTTATGGAAATCAGATATAATGATTTGGGCTGGGATAGAGTTAATTTTCTGCTTGTATGGTGCTGTGTTTTGGTTTTGTGACAAAAGCAGTGTTGACAACACAGGGATGTTTTAGGTATTGCTGAGCAGCACTTACACAGCCTCAAGGCCTTTTCTATTTCTTACCCCACCCTGCCAGCAAGTAGGGTGGGGGTACACAAGAAGCTGTGAGGGGACACAGCTAGGACAGCTGACCCCAACTATCACACACCATATGATGTCATGCTCAGCAANCATACGATGCTAAAAAGGAAAGTGGGGGGGGGGGGGGGGAAGAGGACAGAAGGGGGAGAAATTTGGAGTTATGGCATTTGTCTTCCCAAGTAACTGTTAAATGGGATGGAGCCCTGCTTTCCTGGAAAAGGCAGAATATCTGTCCACCTTTGGGAAGTAGTGAATTCCTTATTTTGCTGCTTACTTTCCCTGATAAACTGTCTTTATCCCAAACAATGAGTTTCCCACTTTTACCCTTCCAATTCTCTCACTCATCCCACTGGGGGGTAGCAATCACGTTCAGTGCTCANCAACTTATGGAAATCAGATATAATGATTTGGGCTGGGATAGAGTTAATTTTCTGCTTGTATGGTGCTGTGTTTTGGTTTTGTGACAAAAGCAGTGTTGACAACACAGGGATGTTTTAGGTATTGCTGAGCAGCACTTACACAGCCTCAAGGCCTTTTCTATTTCTTACCCCACCCTGCCAGCAAGTAGGGTGGGGGTACACAAGAAGCTGTGAGGGGACACAGCTAGGACAGCTGACCCCAACTATCACACACCATATGATGTCATGCTCAGCAATAAAATCTGCGGGGGTGGGGGGAAGAGGACAGAAGGGGGAGAAATTTGGAGTTATGGCATTTGTCTTCCCAAGTAACTGTTAAATGGGATGGAGCCCTGCTTTCCTGGAAAAGGCAGAATATCTGTCCACCTTTGGGAAGTAGTGAATTCCTTATTTTGCTGCTTACTTTCCCTGATAAACTGTCTTTATCCCAAACAATGAGTTTCCCACTTTTACCCTTCCAATTCTCTCACTCATCCCACTGGGGGGTAGCAATCACGTTCAGTGCTCAGCTGCCCACTGGGTTTAACCCACAAAATGAGGTGACAAATCTTATCTACAGGTAAAACCAGTAGCAAAACTGTGTTTTGGTTTTTTTTTTAAATTATTTTAGATTTTAGGCAAAGGAAATTGTCTCTGGTGTAATCATCCGTGACTTAGTTGTGCTTTTGAATTATCCTTGCCTTTCTCTAATAATAAAATTGTCATCATTGTCTTTTTTTTTCTTCAGCTTTGAGTCCGATTTGAATGCAGACAACTGCATTCATATTTATACTTTCAATTAAGACAGCCATAAAGAACCAGCATTAAGTACCGAGCCGTATCTTCTACAGAAAATATGTAGACTTAATTTTAACATTTTTACAATTGTGAAATGAAATATAATGCTTTAGAAATTTTGGCCTTAGTGAAGCCATGCTGGCTGTCACAAATGACCTCCTTATTTTCCATGTGCCCTAGTATAGTTTCCAGGAGGTTCTGTTCCATGATTTTGCCAGGCACAGAGGTGAGACTGACTGGCCTATAGTACCCCAAGGTCTTCCTTTCTTTCCTTTTTAAAAACAAGGGTTATGTTTTTCTTTTTCCATTCGGCAGGAACTTCACTGGATTGCCATGACTTCTCAAATATGATTAGAGACACTTCACTGTACACAGTCATAAAACTACTTCTAACAGTATTAGCAGTGGTCTTCTGAACATCACATGTTATTTATGCATTGTCTTGTAACATCTATGAGGTTAATTGATATGCATTTTTCCTTAATGCAATTTTCTTATTGATAGAAATGTCACATTTCAAATTAGGACAGAAATAACATGGTTTGGGCAGTTTTCCATAATTTCTCATATACAGTCATTCCTCGTGAAGAAGTTGTAAGATGCTTGTAAAATTACATTAAAAACAAAAGTACCAGCTTTGCAAGTCCCTACTGTATGAAATTCTGTAGAGATGGTAACTCTCTTGAAAGGTATTTGCCATAACCAGCATTGGTGAATTGAATAAAAGAGCTGTCTGGAGAAAAGCATTCCAGAAGACATTTTTTGTAAATGGTGTTGCAAAATTAACATAATCCTACTGCAAATTTTAGACTGCTAAATCAGATTATAGTTTTGGCAGTAGTTTGTGAGTTGCATTCACCACAGGGACAAGGTACACATATTTCTGTTGAAAACTTACTAAGGTAGCTATCAGTATATCAGTATAGGGTTTGTACTTTAAAGTGTTTTGTTAAAGTCAGTAGATTCCGGAGGAAGAAGGATCTGAATTGCTTTAATTTTCTATCTTTACAGCTAAAGAAATCCTAGGTTAAAGCTCTTTATTCTAGTTGCTTTTATTTACTATTATTTAGCAGAATATCTTAAGTTTAAAAATAAACTGAGTTGGCTGCCTTATTCTATCTGCTGTGGACAGAAAGGTTTAAGATCCTACAAGGTTTTCATTCCTTTAAGTCCTTTTTCATGAAACTGTAGAAAAGAACTAACTTACCTAAACATCACAGAACCTTGGGGGCAAAAAAAGAAGATTTGGTGCAAATTCATCTCTAAAACTGAATAGGATGATGTCATTCTGCTTTAGTATGGACACTGGAAACTAGCAGAAATCTGTCTCCTTGAAACTTTGCAAATCTCTTAGAAATACAGTGTTGGTTTATCGAGGAATTTCCTCAGCATCTTTGGTGTCACTTGTTAGATGTAAGAGTTTTGGCACCTCTTCCTTTGGTAATTTGCTATTGCCCACCTTGCTCCATCTGCCATTAAGATATATAAAATATGTTTGCCATTAGAAAGTAATTTATTTTCTCTGATTGTTTTGAAGAATATTAAAAAAGTGATTTAGGCAAGTAGAAATTACCAGAATCAGCTTTTAGTCCCAGTTTTGAAGGCACAATCTTCAGCATAATCAAATATGGACATTTCATAACTCTTTGATCAGAAGCATCAACCTCTTTATTCCCTACAGTTCTGAAGCAGCTGACTACTAGGAATTACTGCTCTACTTGACATAGCTAGACCAGACACATTGGAGTAGTTCTATCTTACAAAAGGATTAAAATAATAGAACAGACAGGAATTCCTTTTTCCACAAAATGCTCCCTTTCTGAGACTACGAAATATTCTTAAAAGTATAGAATTCTGTACTCTTTACAAAGTAGATGACAATCAATACATCCCAATGCCTCTCTGTTTCCATGTTGCTCATCTTTGCCACTTGAGACTGAAAGGTCTTTTGAATAAAAAAATTCTCCTATACGTTTAGAGAGCATCTAATGTTTTCTTATGCTACCAAAGTCTACTTAATAAATATATTTCTTTAATATCTTTTTGGTTTCATTTACAATATGATTGCCAGAAGCAGAGGTCAATATATTTATAGACAGCAACTGGGCAGGAGGTCAGAAACATTATCTAATGTAACTTTTTTCATCTTTAATTAAATTCTATTTGCATGCGCTGCAGGAATAGCTACAAAATTAAGTTAAATAGCTCTGTATTTTAATGTTTAGTAGAAGGTCATGATGACAACAGCCCCCTTTTGCAAGATTTGCAGTTTTAGTCCAGAAATCAGTTCATATATGCTCTTTACTCAGTTTCCATTTTATATAACCAAAGTTTTCATTTATATCAAACCACTGTAGTGACAGCTGATAAGAAAATTAGCCAACTGCCTCTTGCTCTTCCTTCATGAAATTATACAATTCTTTATCATCATAAGTAGATACAATGACACATTATAGGTCAAGAATAAGAAAACTTAATTGTAACCCTCTATCATATTTCTTATTAGACAAGCAGATTAAGAAACTAAACATCAAGATACTCTCCAGTGTCTATCATTGTGACAAATTACTGCTGAAAGAAGTCGAGAGATGCTCAACGCAAGGGCCAAATGCAGTGTCAATACAGTTAACTGTAAATTTTGTTCTGATTCCAGAGTAGAAAGTATGGCTTTACCAGCAGTACTGTATGTCTTATAAAACTATATTTTATAATGTAGTTTTCACTACATTATAAATTTCAGATATACATTTCAGATTTTAATTTATAAGTGCTTTACAATGCAACTGATTTTTTTCTTGTGCAGTGTTGTTGAGAAGCATTGAGCATGTTTCTCCTTGGCAAGAGAATGTATAATATCAGTGGCAACAAATTTATAGTATTAGTATGCTTGGAAATTTTACATTGTAGTTGTTTCATAGGAAATAAGCTTTGAAAGACCACTGAGAAGTTTTCTAATCCATTCACTGCCCCAGGGCAGTGAAACCATTCCAAACAGGCATTTGTCTAATTTGCTTCTGCAAATCTTTACAATCTTCTCACTTAAACTAATGCTTAACTAGCCTTACTATTGGTAAAGTCTTTTTTTCTAATGTCTAATACTGTATCTACCTTGATTCACTTTTACTTAATCCTGTGCCTTAATCCCATTGACAGTGAGTTTTTGCCTTTCTTATTTTCAGCAGTCTGATCTTAGTACCCTCAGCATTCTCCTCCCCAGACTAATCAGCTCCAAATACTCCTGTTTGCAGATCACCTATCATTGTTATTATTATGCACTGATCTCTCATCAGTTAGTCTATTTTACCCTTCCTGAAAGAATAATGCTTACAGTGGGATATAAACCTCTAGTAGATGTGTTATCAACACTCGAGCAGTCTAGAGGACACACTTCACATGTCTTTCATGCAGTTCCAACTAGTCTTTTCCTGCACCATTGTTTTGTTGAGGCACACCCACCACAAGGTTTTCTCTAGTTTTTACATGCAGATTTATTTTCTTCTGGATTCTCTTAGTTTAACCATCCACTCTGCACTCAAATGGGATGACTAGCGGGATCCTTTTGCTGTAAAGCATTCAAACCATTCTCCATTTAACTCTGTAGTTTGACTGAGCTAGGGACTCTTCCTGTAATGTCCACACGTTGGTCTGCATTAAGTTTTGCTCCTTCCATACCCACAAGTGTCCAACACTATGCCAGCAGACCTAGCCACTTATCAAGAAATCTAGTAGGGATTTCATACTCCAGTAAAAATTATGTGTCAGAGAAGTGCCGACTGGGGTCTATCACTGCTCTAGAAAAGCCTAGACTGAGAAACTGAAAACATTCAAATGCTATGTAAGAGATATTCAGTGCTATGCTCTAAACTGTTCAAGAAGAGACTAGGCACAGATGGTAACCATGAATCAGTTGCCCAGGCATGAAGAAACTACTCTGGAGTGAGAACAAAGGTGTTACAGACCAAAAGACATTTTCTACACATGCTGCTTAAAAACAAAAAGCCATAGGTGACCTGATCTAGTGCTGGTGATAGTCTGTGTAAGCTGTAGCTGGTGCCTTCCAAAAGTCCTTCCGATCAGCACTATGACTGCATGATTCAATGAATCTATACAGGCTCAGCATAAGCCCAGGTCATACCTGCAGAACTGCTTCTTGATCAGGCACCCCTCAGCTCATCTTACTGCAGCTGCTTACCTCTCACTGCAGCACTTTGAACTTGTCCTTCTTGATGGGCATCTTATTTATTTCAGACAGGCATCTTAATTTGCTATGATCATTTTGCATTCTAACCTTGCCCTGCAGAAGGGTACCCTTCCCAGCCTGCTAACACATGCAGATTTGCAGAGGTGTTCTGCACACTCCTTCACTCAAGTAATTAAATATCAAATAGTGCCAAAACAGGGAAAAGCCTTGCAATAAACTCTCCAGTTTGACAAAATCCTATTTTGAGGGAACAATTCATTAAGTACACCTTCAATAGTGTATTCTGCCTAATTGTGTCTTTTCTTTCCATTACTCTTATGGGTATGTCTACAAAGGTATAAAGAGAGGTAGGGATAAATTCCTAGCAAAATGTAATGGATTGATTTGTGTCCATACTGCCCTGAGGTTCATCCTTCTACAATAGTAAAGAAATATGTTTCCAGATGACCTTCTCCTAGCTTACCATGTCCTGTGAGACAGAAACATCAACAAACCAATCATTTGGGACCCAAGGCTGCCTCAAGCGACTTCTGGGAACTTAAGTTCGAGTATATGGTTCAGCTTATTCACTAACCTATTAACAGTTTTGTCTCTGAGCTCAAGCCTGAACTTCATCAGGTATATAACTGTGGATATAATGACACATAAGAGACCTGTGGTATGTAGGTACGTAATAAGGGCTCATCTGTGTACCCACAAAGGGGCAGAGGGACCACTGCAGGAGGGAACCCCAGATGACACCTTGACTTGACTCCTACCAAGCCCATCAGAGGAGCCATAAGCCCATGAAAGTCCTATCTCCACAAACTCATAGGAACACAGGGGCACAGGAACTCAAATCAAGCATTCAGAGGATGGAAGATCCTGTCCAGGTCCCTCCCAGGGATGTCCAAGGAAAGTCTCAGTCTGAAAGTCCAATTGTGAAACACATCAAAGTGACTCAGTGCTGGAGGAGTACCTTTTGGACTCAGGGAGTCACTGTCTAGGCTAGAGGGACACATTATGGGATGCAAGGGAATTTTGGAATTTCACAAGACTTATTAAGGGATGTTTAGAGGGGAAAAAAAGGTGGAAAAGGAAGGGATTAGGTGACCTGGGGAGAGACAAGTATGGGAAAACAGAGGAATAAGGTGATGAAAGGTGCTGATGGTGAGTAAACAGGTTGACACGCTTGACTGTCCATGCCCTGTGCCTGAACAATGCAGTCTGTTCTGTCTTGTTAAATTTCTTTCCATCTCTTTTCTTGGATGAGGACCTCTATTCGATGTCTCTGCCTGTGTGTGTATGGGGTGTTGAGTGCCAGCAACTGGAATGGCACATGGGCCTGCAGGGGCCCATGGTGCCAGCACCCGGAGCAAGTCCAGGTCTGGGTGCTCGCAGCTGGACTGGGAGCACAGCCTGGAGGGCTTGGGTGCCTGGTTTCCAGTGAGTGCAGAGACTCTGTGTGTATATACAAATATTTACATATATAAACACTAATACACCTCTGACCTTACCCAGAGCAGGATGAGGCTGATGGTCTTGTCTGTGTCTGTGTGAGTGCCCTATGTGTCTGTCTGTGATCAGTGGCCAACTGTGTATACATGTGGTGTACACATGTGCTGTGTGAGCACGTGCATGATGGGAACACACCTTCAGCCTTGCTACTGGCTGAACCTGGGGCATGAAGCTGCAGCAGCATTGCCTTTCTCAAGCTGTCAGTTCTAGAGTGATGCTTTACTCTAACAATAGGTACCTGAGGACCTTTGCACTGCACAAACATGTCCAGAAGTGCCTGAACACCCTCTGCATTTAAATAAAGTTTCTAATTTACATATACTCTGATTGAATTGTGCTACTAGATAAAAAAACAAAAAAGGAAAACTATACTACTCACTCTCCAGAGGTACTGAAATGGAGATCAAAGTAAAGTCCCCTGCAATTTCATAATGCACACGGCACCACTTATTTATATGACATCACATTAGTTGTATTAAATAGAACTCTGGCCTTTCTAGACGCTTCTTTCTACTTTGTGCAAAGTAAATTAACACACCACAACATCCGATAATCAGAATTGTAAGGAAACCCAGGGCTAAAGTAATTGTGTTCAAGAATTGGTTACTGTTTGTCTAACCCATCACTAAATGACTTTGTCAATTCATGAAGGATATATATCTGAGAAAACACACTGTTTGATTTGCTACAGATAAATCCTGGAAATATTATTAAATTACTTATTTCTGAACTATTTTTTCCATTATACAGTTAACTGCTTGAAAAACATATCTTGGATGTGTTTGCACAGCTCTCATTGTCTGTGCTGTCTGAAGAAAGCTGACACTCATCTGCACTTCGGCTGTTTTGTTTTTCATTTTAATTGGGATATTGTTACTGATTTTTTTCTTTTGTCTTGCTTTTTTCTAATTATTGTTCTGACTGACATATTACATGGGTTTTTTTTTTCTAATCTGTCAGATGTTTTCATCATCATCATCGAATTAGAGGACAGTTGATGAGGATATATGGAAACTAGACACTAAATAGCAGGAATTATGTTTGAACTATAAAATGCTTTCCATAGCACTTACAGGATATGTCTTTGGAGCTCTGTGGCTGCAAATACTAAAGCTTCATATACAGGAAGAATAGAGCTCTTTTTTAGATATTTATGGGAGATTCTAAAGCTATTCAGTTCTCACCTAATGCTTAAAGCCAGACTTTTAATATACAGGACATTGTATAATGTCTTTTCTTTCACCTGTAATTATTGTGTTTTCTAACATCTCCAGGATCCAACATCATCTATTGCAATACCTTCAGCAATTCTTAAGGAATTTTACCCTCTAAGAACATTTGTCTAATACCTTTTTTTCCTACTTTGAACCAGTCTCTTCACAGAATTTGAGATCAATTTTGAACTTTATGATTCTAATCAATAAAATGAGCCTTATGAAAAAGTCATCCAACCTGTTTCTTGTAGTAAATAAAAATTCCAAAGGTGTTCAGCAGAGACAGAAGTGAAGCTAGCATCTTAAACCACATCAAGTTGAGGAAGATGTGCACTCTTTCTGGGGTCTCCTGCTTCTTCTAATTTTATGCTGCACATCACACTGCCTGTTACAGAATGTGGTAAGTGGCATAAAAATCTTTAAAACACATTATATAGGGAAAAAATAACCTTTAAATCAACTATCTAGTCTAAGAACTGTGGTTTCATAAGCACAAGCATACTGTTATTTCTCAACTGTAGAAACTGTGTCTGAAGACAATGTAATTACAACATACATGAAGAACTGCAAAAACATAAAAATAAAAGAAAAATGTACTTATCCCATGCCATGGCAAGCTTACTGAGACTTTAAATGAACATATATATTTATAAAATTGCCTTAGACAATTCACAAGATCTGATTATGTGGCAGGATGCTCTGACAAAGGATTTGATTATATGGAGCACTGAGCTGTGGCTAGTAAATAACAACCTTCTCTATTCATGCTTCTACTTGTTACTGCTTGAAAAGTGGCACAATATTGAAAATTAGTGCCATAAACAAATCAATTATTGATGCAGGATGGCATGTATCATTTGGAAAATATAAAGATAAGCCATTTTATTTCTGCTGCACCAAGGAATTTTATGTCTATATGTGAAATGTTGATCCTTAGGCATGAGCCATAATGGGCCAAAGTGAAAACCACAAATAGTTGTTGTATATATTAATTGAAAAACACTGTAATTTTGTATGGATTTCAGTCTCTTATTGAGTGTTTCCTGATCAGTTCTATTCAGAACCAAGAATGTGCTTGGTAACTGTTAAATTATTCAAAGTGGGCTAAATTCAGGTTTGCTCCAAAATTTTAATCTTTCTAAAAATTAATTTCTAAATCTTTTTCTTCTTTAAAATTCATACTACATAAAACCCCCCAAACAAACAAACAACAAGACACCATCAAAAAACCTTCCTAATCATCAAGCTCTAAACGATTTCCATACCAATAGCACAGGCAGTGTCAGTACACTAAGGGCACTATCCTGCCTTACTGTCCCTCTCTCTCCTGCTCCCCACCCACAGCCCAGGACCACATTTCAGCTCAGCCCAAGACCCTCAAGTCCCTCACCAGGAACTGACCCAGCAATGGGGCAGGGGTTGTTCAGGGAGTTGTAAGATTTGAATAGATATTTAAACAGCTTCCAGTATCATGCTGTAACCCTCTCCATTAGCAGGTATGCAGGTACAATCCCCACAGAATAGCTGAGGAATGGAGCCTGCAAAACCTGTTGACTTCAGTGGAGCAAAGACCTCCAACAATACAGAAACGATGCTGGGTAAATGGAAACCTTCTGCTGTAGTGTCTCAGTATGCTTTCGCTTCATGTTTACAGCACTTAGCAGAAACTCATTGTAGTATTCTATCTGTACTACAGAATACAGCAAAGATGCCAGTCAGCTGTTAGCACACATACTACTAGATGCCATAAACACACAGAAGGTTTTTTTTAACTTCAAAATAATTCCCCTGCTGTTCTCTTTTCCAGAGAATTTTCTTTTTTTTTATTAAAAAAGTATAACAAATGAAATGGTAGGTTTTGGTGTCAAATCACATAAAAAGTGACTAAATTTCTAAAGGAAAAAATGTGTTCAAACAATATTTAAGACTTTTCATTCTGGAAAATTCTATTTTTCAGAAGAAATTGAAGTTTTTCAGCAAATGTAGTGCTGATTTTCACTATGCCCTGCTTTTTTTACTGTACATTGCATAAAAATATGTTTGAAACACTTTGCACAATTTCCTGCCATCACTTACCTTTCTGAAACATTGTTGGGGGAGGAATATATTACCCACACAGGATCACAGAACAGCCCAGGTTGGAAAGGACCTCAAAAGATCATCTGGTCCAGCCTCTTGTGGAAAAGGGAGTCTAGATGACACAGCACCCTGTAAAACATTTGCATTTTATATAGCTGATATATTTAGAAATGCAAACTTCTGTGCTTAATAGCCCAGTTCTTGTATTTTGCACATAGGTACAGTGCAGTTAGGAAATAGTAGCACAGAGTTCTACTTTTGCTATTACTGATACTACGACAAAAAGTCAGAATATTGAACTTCTTACTTCAAAGACTCAACTCATACCTTTCAAGAGAAATGGAAAAGGCTAGAATTATAAATAAATTAACATAAACTGAGTAGAAATTAACAGCCCTTGTAAACCACGTTAAAATAAATAATTTTTTTCTTAGGCTGATATGTAACACATCAACAATTAGTAGTCTATAGGATCATCCTAAAGAAAATGGTTTAACACAATCTAACACCAGAAACTACTGTGAAACATTATTAATAATAAATAATCACAGAATAAAATAGCTAATTTACAGACTGTAGTTTTAAGCCAATATCCAAATATTTGTCTCACTGAAGATTTCCTAAAAATGTAAAATAAAAATGGTACAGTTTACAATCTGACAAACATAGAGGAAATCTCAAATAAAGCATTAATTGGAAATTGTTTATCAAGTTAATAAAGAAGAAAAATAGAGAAACCTCAAAAACCATACAGATTGTCACCCAGATGTTAGGTATTGCAATACTACTTCTTAAAATTGGAAAGAGTTTCAAAATGTATGAAGAAGAAGAAGAGTCAGAGGGATGTAGATAATTGAAATAGAAGTTAAAATTTCTCTGGCAAAAATTTCTCTGGCAAAAATACCCACATTTTCAGCAGAATCATGCAATATTATACATGAGGCATTTTTTTTAAAACCAGTAATGAGATGACTAATATTTCAGATAATGTTAGCCAAATAAGTATGGCTTCATTTTCAAGTTTTTAAAGAACATTGTTTTAAAAACGGTGGAGGTGCATATTGATATAACAAAAATGCATTTGAAATCACAACAGCTAAGAAAGTGTTTTTAAGATTTTTTTTCTTTTTGTATTTTATAGTTGTTATTTTTTTAGCTTAGAAATGGCATAACTGACCAAAAGTCACTAAATAACGACTGATTAATCTGATTAACAGGTTAGCTAAATGTATCTGGTGTCTATTCTCTGTCTTGATGAGTTTAAGTACTTCTTCATTTTTTCAGAGAGATTGCAGCAGCCTTTTGCAGCACTGACTGATTTTATGTTACCATTTACAAAGATGTCATACAAAGAAAAGAAAAGAACACATATAGTAGTTGTTTAAATCAAATGTAATATATTGTGAGGTACTTCCATTTATGGATTGAGTACAAGATCACATCTCTGTAAGACACTAACACAGCGTGACTTAGATGAGAATATTTCAACTGATTTATTGTATTTAAAATTAAGAATGTACGACCTACAACATACTCTTGAGCAAGACAGGAATAAGGATATCACAGCTTGGTTTTCCTTAGTTGTCAAGGGTTAGGGCAGGGCTTGCCACTAGACAAATAACAGATTGCTCTCTATTAACCCCTCTCCCTTCTCTTAAGGGGAAATAAATGGAACGGAATAAGGAAGAGAGGCTTATGGATTAGAAAACTTAAACAGCTTTAATTAAAATAGTAAAAACAAAATTATATATATATTCAAATATATGCAAAGCAGTATCAAACCAAACACCCTGATGGCAATTGTGTCACTGTTGCCACTGATGCTGTGGAACAGGCACTGGGATGTTCCAAGCTAGACTCAGCGGCAGATGGGAAACAGATTCAGGAGTTGAATTCTGGAACTGGATTCATGAACACAGAAATTGGGATTGAAGGTGGAATGGACAGAGTCCTCCTTGAATGCTGTTATTGAAGAAGAGGCTTGACCCTTGTGATGCCTCAGCTTTATACGGAATAGGATGTATACAGGATGGAACACCTCACTGATCAGTTTGGGGTCACCTGTCCTGTCCACTCATGCCCACATGTGCATCCTTCTGCACCCCAAATCTAGCACATAAGATTTAGCAGTGATATTGGTCTTCACAGGAGCAAGTATAAACAAGAGCCTTTCTGCATAGTAATCCTAAGTAGTATCTATAAATATTGAGTGTGATCACTGCTACAAGCAGACTTTGTCTGCAAAAATATGTCATGAACTTCAAAAAGTGCAGTTACTTATCAGACTTAGCTGAAAAGTAAAATCACCTAAAAGAATTAGTTCTTTTCTAACTCAAACCAGGACACCAGTGTAGAAAGATCTGTGGATTACTCCACAGAGAAAATAGGATTGCAAATGATCCAAGCAACAAGAGACATGTATAATCCTCAAGGACATTGCAAGATTTTAGTGAAAGATCTAGGCCATTGGAAATAGTACACACAGCAATATGTTCAACACAGCTGAGACTGACACACAACCATCTCCAGGTGTTCTTCCAACATCATCTGAGTTCATTACCTTTTATGAGATAGGTACAGCACAAAAGGAAATTCTTAAATCTGCCAAGTAAGTATTTGTACAACAGAAGTGCTTATATCCTCTTAGAGTAAGACCAGTCAAGAAATCATTTATTAGACTAGAAGAAAAATACACAATTTAAAGTGGTTTTTTTTATAGTCTTTGACAATTTCTCCATTCACACTGCTCTGTCTCCCTCTATTTCCATACTCTGTGCTAAAGATTATTCAGAATACAGATGTAGGAATATTGCAGGAAAGGTAAAGCAGAGGATTTTTCAATGGTTTCATGGTACTACTGGGAACTAATTTACTTTTAAAAAATAGCCAAAAGAAAGAGATACACAGACTATGCGCTGCATTGAATAGGCAGATATTATTGTCTTTAAAACCAAATCCCTCAAATAAAACAATTATTTTCATATTCTTGCTTTGTCCCAAATTTCACGGGACTTACAATACCATAAACTATATGGAATGCTGGAGAATTTAAGAAAACCAGACAGGAGAACATGTCAGATAGAGGAAAAAAGTGAAAAACAGTTGTAATAAGAAGAGGAAAATCTAAAAATTCAGGAAAGAGCAGAATGTCAGGAAAGAAAGACAACTGTAGACAAAAGAAGTTAAGTAGGATAAGAGAAGACAAGAAAAATCAAAACAAATCAAGGGAAACATGAAGTTAATTGGTTACCTAGCCAAGAAGTTAGAAGTAGAAAAAACAATAAATAGTAAGCATTCAGTGAGAACATGAAAATTAACATACAAAAAAATGATGGCTAGTTATTTTTTCACATATGTTCACAGCTCTGTGTGGCCATGACAGATATCTATATAATTTTAAACAGTTATTTGAGCCATCTTTCAAGAACATAAGTAAGAAATTCTTTGGAGGCTTTAAATCAAATGTCAGTAAAAAACCTCAATACTCAGTTCACTGTTGTGCACATCTGAACATATTTTAAAATCCACATTAAAAAACCCACAACAACATACAAAAAAAAAAAAACTAAAAAAAACCCTCACAAAAAAAGAACTCTTTCCCATTTCATGAGGCAATAATATATATAAAAACATATATATAAAAAAACCTTTCTGATTTTTACTTCTTATGTTCTTTATATCATCTGTATGTAATGAAAGGGCGAGGGGTAATGGTTTTAAATTAGAAAGGAGTGGATTTAGATTGGAAATAAGGAGGAAATTCTTTACCAAGAGAGTGGTGGAGCACTGGAACAGGTTGCCCAGGGAGGTGGTTGAGGCCCCATCCCTGGAGACATTCAAGAGCTCTGAGCAACCTGCTCTAGTTGAGGATGTCCCTGCTCTCAGCAGAAGGGTTGGACTGGATGAGCTCTAGAGGTCCCTTCCAACCCAGACATTTCTATATTTCTGTGTTTCATTGCAGATGCTCTGGCAGCAGATGCTGTGACAGCATCCATAAGGTTGCTTCCATAACTTACAAAACATTAACACTACTACTTCAAACACAAAAATGGTTCCAGAAAGTTTTTACCTCTCAGACTTTGAGAAGTGACTGAGATCCAAGCCTGCTACCACTTTATAAAATTTCCTTGTAGTTTTATGCATGTTTAAATAAAGACTGGTTCTAGTCTGAAAATGCAAGGCTACTTATCTTCCGCATGCTTACAAATCCTACTAGCAGATGTTGGGGAAGCACTTGAAAGGAAGGAAAAGCTTTCCATTTTTAACAGAGTGAATTTCAGAACAAAGTAAGCAACACATGGACTTTTAATGATAATGTTTGCCTACTGTAAACAGCACACTTGGTAAGTCCTGGTTTTATTTGGGCTGCATATATATAATTTCTAAAGTACATTTTACAAAATGAAGAAAATTCCAGCAAAGTACACTTGTGAATGAGTAAACAGTGTAAGGGATTAGGGAACTGACAATCCTACAGTACACCCAGTAATGAGCCATCTAGCTGGATTCGGGAGAATGTTAATTTAATGTGGTGAGCTTCTCCCTTGTTTTCACAGTAAAAAAGCAGAGGTTGTTTTGGTTTGTTTGTTTGGGGTTTTTTTAACTTTGGATTTGAGCTCTAAACCCAAAGCATGCAGGGATTTTTAATATAGTGATTTAACCATAATTCTTTGTATTCAGTTTAGTAGAGAAGTTCTGGAATACAAAATATTTCCAGAAACTGAAGTACAGCAAAGTGAGAACTATAGATATAGATAAATATATAAAAGAATAAATAAATAATTTTAAAGGAACTAATGTAGTGATAAACGATACAGCTGAAACGTCTAAAAGCATTTACTAGACCCAAAGCTAAAGCGAAGATGGATAAGTAAGCATAATTAATCTATTTAGGTGCAAACATCCTTTAATCATACTTTAATGGACAGATGAGGGAACCCAGGAAATGCTCTGAAACAGCTGGTAATATGATCCTGGCAGAGAATATTCCAAGTACAAGTAATGAAAATTGAATAAACTTCCACGGCAAGTTTTTTTCCCATAGCTCTGAGCATTCCTTTAGTAAGTCTGGCTATTTCCATTCTAGCAAGGCCAGAAGTGGAAGGAAGAACTTCTTACTGGTACTGCAGGCAAAATATTGACTCCATACTTTAAATTAATTAAGGCATTTTAATGTGGTCATTAAAATTACTAGATATGTGCATTTAAAATTACTTTTTTTCCCCATCACCTTCTTCTAGTTCGACATTTTTACATATTGCTTGTGCTGTCTAATTAAATATGAGGGAAATTTAGCAAACTATTTTAATCAGGAAATCTTGATAATCTCATTCTTTAAGGATGGTTCTACTCTTCCACTTCTTCTCCAGATATAATCAGCTTCCAGGGTAACCAGCCTGGGGTATTGTTTTAAGAACTTCCTTGATTCCTAGGTAATGTCCTTTTGTGCATGAAAATACTGGGAAGTTTGTAAGAAAGAAAGAAAAAAAAAAAAAGTAGTAAAATCTTCTTTTAACTGAGAAGAGACAATTGGAACTTTATGTTTTTGGAACACAAGTGAATGTAGAGGAATATTTTCAGTTAAATAAAATATATTTAAGTTTATAAATCACTACAAGATTAAATTAATTTGATGGAATAACAATCTAGGGCACTATACATTTTTTCTCTTTTTAGAGTAGGATGGGGTTTTACATGGAGTACTTAAAAATTTGGGTATGACTCTCCTATCCATCATGAAGACAAGTTTCCCTTCTGTTGCTCGGTGAAGTTAACACACACAAAAGAACTCATCACATTTGGAAAGGTCTGCAGACTTGATGCTAATGGAAAGTAATACAGAGGAATCCATACCATTAGACAATTTTTTCCTCTTCCAGATGTATGACAAAAATTGTAGGTTTTGCTTTTCTTGCTTTTTATTATTTTATTACTTTGCCTGTAGGTTTTTACTTTCAAGAAAGGCATCGTATTCAGCATTATGAGTAGAAAATGTTTAGTTTATATAGCCAAGCAAAATTACTATCTCATATTACACTTATTGCTACATGTTGCTACTTTTGTAACAGGTGGAGTGCACAGTAATTTTCAGCCCTGATCTCATAATTGCAGCCCACAATCCCACATTGTCAAGCAGGTGAAGGCTGAAATAATGACTTGCCAATTTGTTGAACACCTGCCATCGTGGTAGCCATAGCTCTGAACCTGCACATTATTCCATGTTTTAGTTGCAGACATGCTCAGACTTTGGGAAAAATAAATTGCATGATCCAGAACAATTTGAACGACCTTCCAGTTTGAACTGGCAGGAATACATATAATTACTTTTCTTACAAAAATATTTTAAATGGCATTCCAACATGCATTGGCCATACTATAAGAACTAAACTTCCATTTTTAAGGTTTTAAGTTTTTTCCATTATAAGATTGAATTTTGAAAAAGAATCACTTAGAAATTTAAAAAAAAAATAAATCTCAACACTGAACAAAACATATTATTAATTTCAAATATTTTTTCATATTTCTAAGTGAATGCAAAAATGTGTGTTAAATACTGAGTTACTAATATACAAGATGCATAACCAGAATTCTTTTACCTATATGGATAAGAGAAAATATAAGTGTGAGACTTATTTCTGTACCTGAGATGACTAAGATACACTGTGAATGCCTAAAGAAGAAAAGCAGGCTGGTGCACAGGCAGCAGAGCTAACAATGTTTGGTTACTGATGACAAGCACACTTTGTTCCTTAATCCTGCCTGACCATTCACCAGTGACTATTTTGAGAATCTTGGCCAGTCAAAAACCAGGACACAGTCTCACTGATGTATTCAATCTCATCATTCAACCAAATACATTTGTTGATCAGCTGGGTATATAGACATACCAGTGTATACACTGGCTACTGTTGGCCAGTGTGTACTGGGTAATTCTACATGTCTTCTTTTCTTGTATTTTTTTATGTATTCTTGACATAACTGGGATGGAAGAGACATCTAATCCCAAAACTTGGTTAAAATTTAGCAAGCTGTTCAACTGTTATTAGGCACGGACTGATAAATAGAGAGATTAACCATTAATACAAACAAACCCCTCCTTTCCTTACCCTAAATGCTAAAAATTGTCTAGTCCAAAAACTGTATATATTAGCCAAGTCTGAAAACCTGGAAATACACATGAACTTCTGAGCATCCTCCCAAATCCTGTTTTCAGTTGTTATAGATCAGTTCATGAATTTCCAGTAATATTGCTTATAACCCAAAAGGGTTATAAGGGTTGAAGGGATTATTTATCCTCAGTTTCTTCCTAAGTATCATTTTGAATATTGTGAAGCAAATTGTTATTGAATTCACAGTATAAATAGGATGAAAAAGAAGTCCCACCATTTACAAAGCATGTAAGCACATGGTCCATTTGCAATCAAAGGGAAAGAGGGTACTTAGCATATTAGAAAAGTAGACATGGGAAGTGCAGCACTTTATTTCAGATTTGGAGAAAAAAATAAAGTATTTTGCTATTCAAAGACAGCCTATAATCAAGTTTCAATTGTTGTCATCAGGGGTTAGAGAGCATCTAATCTTAAAACATTTACTGAATCAGCAGTTGATCAGAACCAAACATTTAATACATTGTACTAAATGCATTGGGCATTTGCAATGCATTATTTTCATTTACATATTTTTGTTAGAAGGAGAACACTGAGATGTCTTGACAGGCCTGATATGCTAGAGAATAGAATAGGAACACTGGTATAAAACAGCAGGGATTTGCTTGCCTTTTATACTTTTATGTGAATGTTTCTTAAACTCCTATCTTTTCTTGCAAGCTGACAGGAAAAATTCCACGTATCCAATGCTGAGAAAAGTCACGGTATATTCTCTTTAAATATCAACAATCTTTTGTGATTGTAGGCTTTTAAATATTCTTTTCTTTCTTTCTTTTCACTTTTCAGGTCATGATGGCACTTCTGGTTAACATTTTACATTTTGATATGGCTTTATACTGGCATTTAGCACAGCTCAAGAGTTGTGCACTTGTCAAAGCAATAAAAATCTGCAGCATATATTTTTTTTTTTAGAAATGTGTATGCATTGTTAGCATCAACAGAAAAGACAGTGACAATGAAGTATAAAATAAAGGTACAATATTTTCTTACAGGTATCTGGTAGAAGTCATCTCAACTTAATAGAGTAATAAAAATGAAATTATAGTATTTTACTTGAAATGAGGAAATGTGTGTCCTAATAGGTGATAGGCAAAAGCAGTAATAATTTTAATCACAAAAGACACTTAAACAGCATGATTCCATACAAATGCATCAGAATCTTTACTGTCAGTTCCTGGCTAAGCTTTTTTAGGTAGATTATTGTAGTGAGAGCAGATGGTCTCAGTTTATGCCTTTTGTTCTGCACAATTATTGATGTGGATGCTAATATGAGCCAATAAGTGGGCTATTTTTTGTCTATAATTGACACTAAATGGGTAATATTGAGGAAGCATTATGACTAGCTGACAGATTCAAATCCATGTAGTTCTTACTAAAAATCACGGAAGTTCAGAATGTTGTAGCCAAATTACCACCACAATTATCCACGCACAAAAGACAAACTGAACAAAGAATCAGCAGGGATAAAAATCTTTCACTTTGTTGTCTGCAAAGTGCCACAGACAGTGAAATTTCAAATAAGTGGCATTTATGCACTCATCCATCCTCATGTACCTATAGTCGTATAAGCACCCTGACATGAGGATGTGATCTACCCACACAGCAGCTTATGGTTCTCATGTCTACAAATGCCTGCCAACGTACACAGACTCACTCTCCTGAAGCAACAGATTCCACTCAGGAAGACCAAGACCTTATTAAGGCTGCACCTTCTTTGCATCTAGTAAACAGCAAAATGAAATCAGTCCAGCCCTGTTGATAACCAGCAATGTTATTTACTCTCATTTCAGAACTGTTAATGGTGAGCAAATGCAGATAAGGAAGCCCAAAGGTCTCCTGTATTTGTTTGGGAATTTTTTTTCAACAAAGTAAATGTTTGAAATGTGGATTTTTAAAATAAAATAAATAAACAAAAATCAGTATTTAATCTGCACATTAGTATAATTATCAGTAAGAATACATTTATTACAGCTATGGCAAATCTATGTTTGGAAGGCTTTAGGACCAGGGTAAACTAACATCTCTCAGAACTGTGACTTGGGAGAGCTGATCCTGCCTGAGGCATGAGAGATGGACAAGATAATGCCTTGAAGTTCCTTCCAAGCTTATTTTCTTCAATTCTGTGAAAATGTACTGTAGTGGGCTTTGACCAACGAAAAAAACCAAATCCAGAAACATCGAATTTGACTTGGTATTTGAAAGTTTTAGTACATAAATAAAATCTGCAGTACCTTCTAGCTCACATACAAATCTGCCCTAGTTCAAATTTACTTAGAGATATTAAGCATGCAAATACATTTGTTAGATGCATCGTGATTTGCTCCTCAACTTTAGCTTTAGGATGACTGTAAGATATTAAATGCACGAACTGGATCCACCCTGATTTTAGCAGTCTGTGATAAAGGAAAAAAAATGGTCTCTCTAGCAAAGTTAATGTGAAATCCTGGTCTTACTCATATCAGCAGATGTTTGATACTGACTTTTTTTTTCTTTTGTGTTGTTTAATGCTAATGAGTTTTCCTGAAAGAAATAATGCTGTTCTTCATTTTATAAGGCCTATCAGTAATAAAAGTTGTACAAGTTTTTAAAATAGAGAGATAATCATTGGGATCATCTGTTGTGGTTTGTTTTTTTTTTCCTTCAGAAACATCCTCTTCCCCCCAAGGCATTTCAAATTGAAAGAATCAATGCACCACCTGAGAAGAAAGTCAGTGCAGTTCAAGTTTGAGGACCAGGATGCTGAAAGATATTTGGGACTTGCTCCACAATGGTGTGCAAGTCCTAGACTTAGAAAAATCACTACAATAATAATGTTTTACCGTGATCTCTTTATGACTTTGGCAAATCACAGAACTTGTCTCAGTATTTTTGTATTTTTGTGAAGGTGGATTATTAAGCTTGTTAACTTTAGAAAAAAGGTTGTAAAATATAACTTGACTGGTTTTGGAAGAAGTTTCCATAAAAATGTGTGATACATTATTCAGTTGCTACATAGGACATTCTAATTTCAAATCTCTTGATGCACTCAGTTAAAAGTTATGTAATCTGTCCTATAACACATGCTTACATTAGATACTGTGCAAGGATCACAAAAACACAGGCTTCTGATACTGATGCTTTCCGGCAGCTGGACACACTTAGCCTTCATATTCTTAAGACAGCTGTATCTTTTACTAATTCTGTAGCTCTTGTATGAAATTGTTCCTTAATGATAATTTGCATTTACATTTAAGATCCCATATGAGGATCTTATAAATTTCTGTGTTATCCTGTGAGGGTGTAAACAGGCAGAGCTTGGTTGAGTTCAGTGGAGGTTTGACAATATGCATCTGCTTGGTAGCTCACTGCTTATTTTTGAAGCAATATATAATTTAGGAAGAATGAGAATGGGCTTTGTAAATAAGTACTATGATGTTTACCTTTTCCTCAGACAACTAAAATATACAGACAATATGAGAATGTTTGTTTATTATGATGAGTCATTATGTACTGGATTCTGGAGAGAATTCAAGTAAAATTGAAATTACACTGTTTTGTTCTGCTGCATTCAGTTCCTGAAAGATGAATCCTTCAGGTGAAAATTTTCTATCAGAGGAATTCCAGTTTGGCTTTGTATTGAATCTGCAGTGATTTACCTTGTCCATATATTGGTCTATGATTCCACTGACCCTTGCATGAATGCTATCAGTACAGGAAGAAGATGGGGACAATGCCCTGGATGCTGTCACTGATTTAAATGGGAATCTTTATACTTGTACTTATCAGGTCTTTATACTTTATTCAGTTATAAATCCCACCCTCTTCATGCCTCAGTTGTTTTTCTTACTTGTTTAGACTTTTAGGGTTAATTAGACTTAGGGTTTAGTGCATGTAAATGTTAAGATCAATTATTACCCATAAACATGATGAAGATTATTTCTAAATTGAAACACAACTGTAGATTGGTGATGCAGAGCTGCCCTTTTATTTCATCTGCATATTATTCCTAACTTCAGTGCAACCTGCACATCATCTAAGGGCAGAAAGACAGAAGGCTTACAACTTCTCACTTTAAATGAAAATTTACACAATAAGAAATTTTGTAATACGTCCTGAAAATTACAGTCTTGGATATCTATGTTTTGGAGATAACTTCTATTTTCTTAAATCATTCAAATCAAATCAAATTCAGATTTGTCTCCAATATTTGTTCTAGCATTTTTATTTTATCATGAAGACATCACTGTGTAATTATTTATGTAGTGTGTTATGTCACTTGTTATCCCAGAAGAGGTTAAATAAACTAGTTTATTCACTTAAAACCAAAGAAAAATAAAAAGGAAGCTCCTGCTCTGACTTGGTTTGCCACAGAAGAAACAACATATTTCAGACTATACATTATGAAATAAATATTTTGAGCACTTTTGAACAGGTTTTATGACATACACAGCTCACAGTTGTTAGAACTGGCCAGTCAAATATTTACAGAGATTATCCAAAAGAGACTAACAACCATCCTGAACCCCAAAAAAATATTTTGAAGAGGAGGATTGAATAGATGGAATTATGCCATTAGCTGAATAGTGTTAACATAGCGGCCTTTGATTTTTTTCCGCAAAAGCTCCAGTGGACATCAGTAATGCTTTGAAGGGAAACTAACCACAAATCTACAGCTGAGATTTTTACCTTTCTTGTCTGCAAGATGTTCTTACTTGATTAGCTTCTTTCATTCCTGATAGCTTTATAGTAGTGAATGTTATTAAGTATGTATTTCTAAGCAGTGTATATGGAGCTTCAACTACATTTTTGCTGGGAAAAATGTTATACTTTAGAAAGGCTCTTGACACTATGTTCTACTATCTCCTGTAAAATCCTCACAAAGAACCTGATGAATATGGGCTAAATTAGTAGATAATGAAGTGGATTGAAAACTATTTGAACAGCTGAGCTCAGAGGGTTGAACAAAGTCTAGCTGGAGGCTGGTAACTAGTGGTGTGCCCCAGGGGTTGATACTGCAGCCAATAATGTTCAACATATTCATTAATGACCTCAGTGATGTTACAGAATGCATCCTCAGCAGGTTCACAGACGGTAGAAAACTAGAGGTGACTGATACACCAGAGTCTTGTGCTGACATCCAGAGGGATCATAATAGGCTAGAGAAATTGCCTGACAGAAACCTTATGAAGTTCAACAAGGGGAAATGAAAAGTCCTGCATTGCAGTAGGAATAGCCTTAAGCTGAGGAATAGCTGCCTGGAAAGCAGCTTTTCCAAGAAGCAGCTTGGAGTTCTGGTGAGTATCAAGCTGATCATGAGCCAGCAATATGCCCTCATGAAACAAAAAACCAAACAAACACCAACAGCATCCTGGGCTACATGAGGAGGACTTTTACTAGCAGGTTGAGGGAACTGATCCTTTGTCTCTACTCAGCACAGGTGAGGCTGCATCTGGAGTCCTGTGTCCAGTTCTGGGCCCCCCTAGTATGAGAAAGTTATATCCTTACTGGAGCAAGTCCAGTGAAAGACTCAGACAACTAAGGCACTGGAACATCTTTTATATTAGGAGAGGCTAGGAGAGCTGGGGCTGTTCAGTGTAAATAAGAGAAGGCTCAAGAGAATTTTATAAATGTGTAAAAATACCTTCTGGAAGGGAATGAATACGAGTCAGACTTCTCAGTAGCACACATCAACAGGAGAAGAGATGATAGGCCTGTGAAATTCCATCTAAAACTAAGAAAACACACCTTTACTCTGAAGGTGGTCAAACAAGTTTCCCAGAGAAGTTGTAAAGTCTGCATCTGTGAAGATACTCAAAAAACAACTGGACATAGTCCTGGACAACCTGCCCTAACTAGTCCTGCTAGAGCACATGGGTTGGACTAGATAATCTCAAGGGGTCCCTTCCAACCTCAATTCCTTTGTGATTCTGTGATCTGAAGTTCTGCACAGCTACTATGTTCTTTATCTTACCCTTCAGTCTACCACTACAAGACATTTCCCTAGCAGGATGGTATCTTTTACTAATTCAGAAGCAAATTTAGGCCTTTACTGCTTGCGAGTGTTCTGCAAGTGAGAATGCAAATAAACAGTTGCAGAAACACTTCAGACCACACAGAAACTTTGAAAATAAACAGTTTTTACCACAAGTAGAAGACATTGTGAAAACCTCTGAAAAAAACCCAAACCTAACAACCAATTTTTTTTTAAAGAGCTGTAACATTAAAAAAATACATTCTTTAAAAATTAAAATAAGGTAGATAAAATTCCCTTCTGCCTTAAAAACAAACAAAACAAGACAAAACAAAGCAAAACCAAAACCAACAAAACCACCTACCAAATATGAAAAAGAACAAAATAATCTCAGGAACAGCTATCTTTTATTGCTTTTATTCATATTTTCAAACAACTGTGCTATAAAGTTGGTATTCAAATTTGACATTCTATCTAGCAAACTCTGCAGCACTATCCCTAAAGAAACAATTCATTTACCTTATGCAAAGGAATTCCTAGTAGCTATGGGAAGTTCTTTAGATATGTCATTTCAATTCTCTAATGCTTCTTTGACCAGAGACAGTGTTCAAAGGGGATTTTAGTGACACCTTCTTTGGATGGAAATGTTTCAATCTAAGAAGAACATGACTTTTTTTTTTTGACAAGAACAGTTTGCAGACACATTAACTTTGCATCTAAAACAAAAAAAAGAAAAGTCCGTGCTTACACAACAAACCTGCAGCCACTCTATTACTGCTTGTTCTCTTTTGGCTACAGAGTCCTAACATTTGCCCTACCAATTTTTAACAGAGACCTGAACCTACTGTATAATGAATACTAAATTGTAGAAATAGTCTGGCTAAAACAGTCATTTAACCTGTAGGATATGCATCTGCTATGAGATCTGGAGTGCTTTTCAGCATCCTCTGTCTGCATCCTGACTGCAGAATTGGATGAGAAACAGGCACACATTAGGTAGCTCAAAATACAGCCATAAAATATATTAATTTGCTTGTGTGGGGAACTCTGTTGGATCAAAGTCCAGGACACACTGGAGCATCTTCAAAGTGAGATGCAGATACTATGAATTCCTAATATGCCTCTATGTGATAAATCTTTGTATTTTCCTATAAAATCTGGCCACTAACAAGAATAAAAGAAAGACACCAACCCCAGAGAAATAACACTTCTGGTTTATGAAGGCTTTCTAACCAAACATCAAGTAGCACTAGAGATGGATCAAAGCACGTTAATAAAATCTATTGGCTTTGTGGTTGTGTTTTAGCATCCTGACAGATTATTCAGGTAACATTCACTATGTTATCAAGATAAATAGCTTAGCTCCTTTTATTTTTCTAATATAGTTATGAAATAATTACCATTTTGTATTACATTGAAAACTGTAAAAAACATAACCATATGCTATGTATTACACCACATACACACCTGAAAATCTGTAAATGTTTTCTGTTGATTTCAAATCCCTTTTCACTCAATTTTTCTTAATACAATAAGCTTATATATGTCCATGGAGGCTTCTGACCGTTATATGATTAGTTTTAGTTATTACCATTAACACCTCAAGAAGAACATGATGAGCACACTGATGCAGGCACAGAAATTCTTTAGGGGGATACACGCATGGGAAGGAACAGCCATCATTCTTTAAAGACAGCAGTGCACATCTTTTACAGCATTGCTGTAAAGAGATAGAACTGCATGGAAGAGGAAGACAGCAGCATCAGCTTCCCCTTGTCTTTGCTCCTTCCACTGCAGTCACAAACTTTCCCCTGTTTCTGTCACTCATCTCCTTTTCCAATGCTGTACATGCTGGAGGTGTGTACACTCCCTTCACATACATAAACAAGGATTACTAAAGTGGTGTGGCAGAGGGCAGACTCCAGATTGCATCTCAAAAGGCAGTCAGATATAGTACTGTAGATGGATTTTTGGTAGAAATGTGATCATCAGCAATTAATTAAGTAGTTAAATTCCATCTTATATACTAAACGGATATATAGTTATATCCTAACAGGATGTGGTACATTTATTCTCAGGTCAGGTACAGGTCACGGGTGTAGTGCTCAGCGACAGGGGAATGGTGTGACTAATGAATTTATATCACCATTTCAGAACAGGACCTCTCACATCTAGCATTTTACCAAGGTGTCATCACATCCAGAGAAAGTTAGGAATGCTCCTAGCCTTTGTGATTTATAGCACTTTAAGTCAGCTTATACTTTGATCAATGTCCGCTGTGTTTCCTACTCTCCCTCAGTGAGAAAAAAAATGTTTAATTTTGTTGGAAAATTATTGCAACAAATTCTTAAAAGTATTTCTTTGATAGTGGCAGTGAACCTTTTCATTCATTTGATCACATAGAAGTGACTAGCCTTTTTGTGTTTTGCTTACATTACCAGTCAGATGATAAGGTTTTGAAAACATGTCCAATTTTGATGCAGCATTTCTGGAAAATCAACAGTGATTTTGGGCAACTGCAATCCAATTACTCTAACTTCTTTTGGTTTCCTGGTGTCCCAGGGGTGGTCATATAGTATCAAATAGAAGAAGATGATGAAAACAAAAACAAACAAACAAAAAATCAAACAAACCCCAAACAAACAAAAATAACCCCAAGTACTTGATGAAAATTGTAAAAATGTGAAAAATGTGGAACTTTTGAATCTCACATAATAGTGTTATAGCATGCTTTTTTTTTTCCTTATTACTGATCTGTTTTATTTTATTAGCATAAATTAATCAAAATTTTGAATGAACCTATTTTCAGTAGCTTTCCAGAGCAAACAAAATTAAATCTGCCAATTCATTTTGTAAACAGGCCTTGGTTACATTTTGCACTTACTCCATATTCATACTCCTTTAAGAGGCTTTGCAGATGGCAAACTACATACAGATTGTTGAGAAAACTCTAGAATTATAATCTGAAAATGTTCCCATAGTCACGCATTCTCACTGATACCTCTGCATATTCATAAGCTTTGGGGAATTTTCACTGAGCACTTAATTCATCTCATTCACCTCTCCTCCCTCCCACCTCAGCCCACACAGGGATGGATTGTCATTCATTTCCATTATTAGAAGTACTCTTGTGCCTGAAAAACATGCTTTATCTTCAGCAATCATATGTTGCCACACTAAGTACATTGCACAAATATTTACACAGAGAACACAGAACCTCCATGAGCATTGTCTTATTTTCTAGAGATTCTAAAATTTCTAGAGATTTTAAAATTTTCTAAATATTTCTAGAATTTCACTATTTTAGTAAACAGAATGTGTACATAATGGACATAGCTTGAATATTTAAGTAGGTTAAATATCTGTTATACACACACAAAAAAAAAAACAAAAAACCAGAACTGTGATTCATAATATTTAACTGAAAATCAATTGTTTGAAACTAAAGTAATAATCTAGGAAGTAGTAGAAGCTGGATACTCAGGTTCCTATTGTGCCCTGATAAAGAGTGCATTCCTAGTATTTCAGAGGTGTCAGTGTCCTAGCTCTCTCCACTGCCTGTGAGACACCCAATTTCATTTGATGTTGTTTCTGGACACTGAATGTCATCACCTTAACTAAAATATGCTAAGTGTACAAATAATGATACACTCACAAATGAGAGTTAGAGAACTACGCTATCAATTTTCAATCAGGTTTTACTTTCATATATTGGATTGGAGGGAAGCATGTATCTGCATGGCAAAAGTTTTATCACTGGATTAGAAGGAAATTTAGATGTCTATATTTGATGAACTCCTCTCCTTTTGAGATTTTTCTTTCAAACACCGGATATAATTTTAGAGCACTGGGGCAGAGAAAGAAATTAGCTCATAATGGGTGACTCTTAAAGGGCGCCGAGACACCATATGCTGACCCAACAGAGAGTCACAAGAGAATTAAGAGACTGGCTAACATGGGTGACACACTGCTGTAGGTGTTGACTACAGGCCACCTAATCAGGATGAGGAGGTTGATGAGGCTTTTTAGAGACAGCTGAAAGCAGTCTCAGGATCAAAGGCCTCAGAAGGAATTGTGCATGAATGGCATGGAAGCAAAGTACGCTTTTTAAAGAAATGTGATGAACAGATAATGCTATCACCTTTAAATTAATGTTTTTATATTAATAGTAGCCTAGTAGAATGTTTTAATGACTAAGTGTGGCTAATTTGGGAGGAGCACTAAGATAAAACACCAGTTATTAAAAAACTAAGGTTGATGCCCTACTGAGGCGGTGTTTTCTGTTTGTTTGTTGGTGTTTTTAACAGATAACACTTTCACAGTATTAACCTATGTAGACATCTTCAGGCACTGTACTCAACTGAGAGGAACAAGTTTCTACCTACTTGTAGCTTCTATTGGTTTACAAACAGCTCATCTTAATAACACTTATGTTCCTACCAATATAGAAATATCAAAGGTCTGAGATGCTTTCAAATCAAAGTACATGAATCATACATTTTTAACAAGCTAAATTATAGGTATGAAGCAGCTTTCTGTCCCTCCTCATAGCCATTATTGTGCTTTCCATTCACAGTGTGTGTTTATCACAGACAATCAGAGCGGACAAAGACAGAATTTGTCTGAACAAACCCTGCATATTCGACCCACTCTGTTCTTTATAATGAAAATAATGTATTTATTTTGGAAATCTATGTACTTTTGACAAAATTGCCAGTAGATGGAATATGCATTTGAGTTTTTGTGGGAACCTGAGCAAAGGCAGAGACATGGAAGGTAAGTTCAGATACACACCTTGATGAAATTTCAGCTTACTAAGAGTGTTTATTGTGAGAAGAATTTTATGGTTTTTTGTTTGCAGAAATGCAGTAGTATCTGTTGGAAGACATTTTTTAGGCAAAAGTAAATAGAATTATTCCTCTTTATTTCCTTCATTTCCTTCCATCCTTTCTTGGCCTGCCACTTTATCTGACTGTAGCAAAAATTAAATACTGATGAGGTTTTTATTTTTGTCTGTGATCTGCTACCTCCTCAAACAATGCCTTTCAAACATCTATTTGACTGCATGTATAAATCTTGTCCTCTGATGGCATTCAAATGCATTAAGTTGTGGCAATAACAGTAGCTAGAAATTTATCTTCATGTTTCATGACCCAAAAGTATAACAATATAGTGAGATTTGATAAGAACATGATTTGCAGGAAGATGCCAAAGACCTGTGAGAGAGTAACTGGGCTGATAAACTGGTATGGTTACAGAAACACTTTAACGTGTTTGAAGTCAGTCATCTCTACATGTTGTGCTTTGCTTGGCTCCACTGTTCATTTCCTTTTGGATGAAAGCCACTGAGAACATGTTCCTCAGAGAAGCACTGCATGTTGTCCAACTTATAATGGTCATTTAGTCAACAGGATCCAGCTGTAGCAGATGTGAAAGAAATGTGCAGAAAATGGATGTAAGCTCCTCCACATTGACTATTTCATTTGGTAGATCCATCCCTGTCTGGGTTGTGCTATCTGTTAATGCAGCCTTAGACTCTATTTTACAATGTATGGCCACAACACTGAATCCTTACTGGATTTTTAGAGTCCACCATATAATAATCCTTATGGGCTTTTGGTAGCATGTCTGCCCTGGGAACGTGAGACTACTGTAAACAAGAAGTCTGTGTTTGAATTGTGCTACTACGAATATTCAGGGCAAATAGCTTTAAGGAAATAAAGGTTTTTTTCTTGTTTGCTCAGAAGTCTGAAACTCCTTTCCAAAGGAAATCTCATCATACATACACAGGCAATCAACAGAAAAGCCAGAATTCACTAACTATTGATCTAACCCCAAAGCATTCTGCTTAAAATTTTGTGTGAACAATCATTTTTATACAGGAAAAGTGAAGAGTGAAACTACTGCCACTAACTGACTGTTTCATACTGGGAATCCTGACTTCATGATATTCACATTATGCTTGTAAGAGCTATTATCTTGAAAATAAATACTCTTTAGGTCCACAGAAAATAGTAATTTCTCACACCAGTTTTTAATTGTCTAGCTCTTGATTTGTTTCTTTTAAATTCTGTGCTATGACCTGAAATCATTAATTATTTCCTTGCAAATCATGGCAAACCTCAGTGATTTTTCTCTTGATTTAACAAATATCCAGAAAAATGTTAACTAATACTTAAAATCTCCAGGTGAACATCAGCCAAAGCTACTCTCTGTGGGTAATGAGAGTTGGGAGGAGTGGTTTTATGCATGTCTGGCTCTTTAAGTGTTTTCTTTAAAGTGTTTTATACTGGGCTTTCTTATCTCCCATGCAAAAAACATAGGAACAGAACTACTTAAACAATGAAAGTATTCACCACACCAGATAAATTGAAAAGGAAGTTTTGAATTGACATTATCTTGCTCACTGAACAAATAACAGTCAGGCTTTTTTTCTTTCCCGGGTCTATAAGAATGCTTTCTCAGTTTTACGTGCAATATTTCAATCCATATGTACAGAAGACAAAGAAGACTCCTAAAACTAATAAGGAATGAGGTATTTTAATGCAGAAGACTAATGCATGCACCTAGTATATCAAAAGGCCAGTTAGAACTCCCTCTATTGCTCTAAAGGATATTCAGTTTTCATAGAACAGTCCAACCTGCTCTATCAAATATGCTAAAACAAGTTGCTCTGGATACCTCATAGTGATGTTCTCTGTCTTCCTATGAATTATTTAAACATATTCTGAAACAGGAACCAGAAACCAGGCAAATGGCTTTGTCAAAGACTACAGGGTCACATACATTTCTCTTTTGGCTCAATGAATATTTAAATATTTTATAAGCAGTTGAATAGCTCCACATACAAAGACTGCAATTACAAAGTGAAACATCCATATTCTAATAATAAAATAATTTATACCAAGTGTTGCAATATCAACAAAAGATTGACATCCTTTTTCCTTAGAACAAATTATTATCTTGCAAACAGATCCTTTCTTACATGTGAGAAATATGGACTCAAATACCTCAAATGGAGGACAGTACTTTCATCTGGGCAAAGGGTCTAATCATAGTAACAAAAGGCAACTATACTTTGGTGAACTTCAACTTAAGTTACAAGTAGCTCTGAACAACTTACAGGTTAAGTAAACAGACAACAGGAAATGAAAAAGAGAATGGAAATTATGCTATTCATTTTCGATGGAAAACAAAATAACTCATAAAATTTTACTACAATGATAAAAAAAGAATGTTCTTTTATAGCTTTGTTCAGCATTAAATATTATTATTCCTCTTTAAATACTTTCCTTTAAAATCTAACATATTTTGAAGCACTACATTTAGGTACTAATAGCACAGGCATGCCTAGATGCCTGCCTGTTGAAGTAAATTACCATATAAGATACTCAGTTATCTTTCTTTTATTGAAATCTTTCTTACTATATCAAATTACAACAAAGTTTCAGTGGGGGAGATTTTTCAAGGTTTTGTTCTGATAAAACAGGCTTAGTAACCAAGTCTTATTAGTGGTTAGCTCTTTTAGTAATGTGTTTCCTAAATAAGAACATCTGTTTTGCAATCACTCCCTGCTTGCAGGGTGAACTGCAGTAGTTTAATTTCTAAATGCCAAATTATCTTAAGAATTCTCATCTGTTTCTGTGCAAGAACTGATAGGTTTTTTCCTGATCTTGTAGGGAAGGCCATAGTAACTCTGTCTTTCCCATTCTTATGGAGGAGTTCACAGTCCAAATTAGCATTACCAGTGTCCTCAGTGTGTGCTAACACTGCTATAGGTATAAGCTACACAGGTTAAGCTCCACTATTCCCTAAAGAAAAGGCAATAATACCTACCTATGACATGATGAAAATATCCTTAGTACCTGTCATTAAATAAGGTTGCAATCTTCACTGCAAGTTAAATTATGCATGGACCAGGATAGCAAATTAAATATACTAATACTTGGAAACACATTTTAAAAGCCAGTGTTAAGCAAAAGTTGTTGCTAATATCCTGCTCAAATGTAAATAAAGAAACTAATATTGCCTTGTGTGTAATTTAATTTGAAACTTTTTACACAAGACAAGACAATTGTGTATGGAAGTCTTTCAATAGGAAGGGTGCTGCTAATATTTCCCAAAAGGTTTATTTGGGTTTGCCTCCAAGAGGCAAAAGGAAAAGCTTCTTGGAAGAACACCCTGCTTGTATTGTCAAAATGCCAGTCAAACTTCCATCTACATTTCTTCCTGTGTAGCTGGTCACTTTGTCTGTGTCTTGTTAAGAAAGTGTGACAGAGCATGGGTAACAGCAATATAAGAAGGGCTGACTTGAAACTACAAAAATGACATCAGTAGTCTGGAAAAAGCCAACAGAAAGTGTACCAAGTACTGTGAGCATCCCTCTGATTGATAGGGCTTGTGTTTCTGTTAGAAGTGACATTGCCTGTCTTTGGAACCTTCCTGCTCCTACACAGTCAGTTCAGGTCCTCTATAGGTATCACAGTCTTTGAAGAGTTATGGATTTTTTAGATGACAAATACTCCAAATATGCTGATATCCAGTGTGCTTTGTTAGTTTTTCAGTTTGTATAATTCATACTAAAAAATGACTGAGAATTTATAATTTATCATGATTTTTAAGATTCTTTATTCACCAGTGAGTTTTCAGGTGGGCTTTTTATTATCAACAGTTTTACTAATTTAGTCTTGTATAATTCAGTGTTTTGTTTTCTTTAAACTGCTGAGAGTTAAAAGGAAGGAAGAGTTGGAGTTGTGTAGTGTTCTGATGTAATGTCATAGCAGTTCCTGTATTACATGATTTATAATGTTACAGAAAATTACTTCTGCTTTACAAATGCTCATCTTCCTCAGAAAAAATTGTAAATTACTGCAACTAAAATGGCAAACATCTGTTCTTTTTACAGAATAAATAAAAATGATATGCCTACTATGTGTGGAACATAGCACTGGATCAGGAAAACCAATCAGACTATCTCAGAACAATCAGTATTTATCTGTCAGCCATTGTTTTACAAAAACCTTTACATAAGGCAATAATGCGTTTGTACATTCAAAGACCACACGATGACTGTGGTTCTGTGCTAGATATACTTTTGTATTACAGATACAGATACAGATATTTCTATATCATTTAGAAAAAAAAACCCTTTGTATTTGTAAGAACTACCTAGCTCACTCGCGCTTTTTAGAGTGGTGTATTGACTTTGGCCTCAGGCTCAGGTCCTAAGCACTGTCAGATCCTATCCAGTTATGCAGAGAATATTTTTGTAAGCTTTGAAACCCCCAAAACTATCAGTTAATGAAAATATCGACAGAGTCTTAACTAGAGCATCCTAAACATGCTGCTGTAACAATAATACTGTTTTCTTCCAGAGGGAGAAATCAAGAATTGATACCATTACAATGGCATTTATTTATTTACTAGCAGAAGAACTGTTATAATTAAAAATGAGAAAATGGGTTTAACTGCCACTAAGTGTGCAACAAATTCATGAAAATAGCACACACTGGATTTATTATCCAGGACTAAAAATTGAGAGGCAGGGGGCAAGAATAAGTCAAATGGAATGATCCGCAATAGCCTGAGCCTGCCTGTCACTGTGTTGTCATGGCATTCTCAAGCATTTCTATATGTTAATTCACTTTTTTTTTTCCTCCTCTGTTCTGATTTTAGCCACTCATACTTTATGGCTGCATTTGTCTAACTTTTTCTTCCTATTTCAATTTTTAATGCGATGTTTGCTTTTGTGAAGTGTGTCACATACCTATCATCTGAAGCCTGTCTAACTTGTAAAGCTTAGACAATGGCTGATACCACCATGCTGGCCTGAAAGATTTAGGTGTTTCAAAAGAATAGTTTAATCTTCAGAAAGACTAAAGGGTGCCTGGGTATGAAATGGTTGCCAAGAGTCCAAAGAGTGATGGAGAATTTCATGACATTTGTCTACCTGGTATTTTACACACAATTTTTTCTGTTTATTATTAACGTGAAGAAATAATAAGAATAACCCTCCAAAATCTATTTAACTATCAACTCTTTGAAGCTTCAATTTTAATTAAATGGAAGCCTGTTTAGCAAAGTGTAGTCTTGTTTTAATGACTAATTGCTACTTATTTTTCACTTCGTTCTGTTCCATCCTCTCATTTTTAATGACATAAAGGAAAAAAAGTTCCATCTATTGTCATTCCACTTGCTGAATATTTAAATGCATTATCCAATTGCAATTCTATTAGTTTTGACCCTGCACAGTAATAACTCTTTAGGACTATGCAGTACTATATATTTTTAAGGTATCTTTCATTCTAAGTGAATGCATAATCAGAATGAGCAGAACTCTTATTGTAGCTTTTTAACCAAACCCATCCTGTGAATTCTGTCTGCAAACAAGAACAGCAAATTCCTATTCTGACAGACCCATTTTAAATTACAATAAGACAAAAATGACAAAGAAAATGAAGTCTTCATGAGTGATTGCAGTGTGAGCTTTTTGCTTCTATCATACTGCACCAATTCTAAAACCAAAACAGCAGCAGATTTTGTAGACACAGTCTTAGATAATTGCATGCATAGTTCATGGAGAAATCAAGCTGAAATCCAAACGAATTTTAACACTAACAGTTTACTGCTGAATTGCTGGGCAAAAGGACATCATAAAGAATGCAGAGTAGATTTATAATAAAATATTTCCTTTTTAATTAGGTGCAGTTTGAGGACATTACAGAGAGAGTACAGAGAGAATTTTTTTTAATGAACTAAGGCATTTAGGAACTTGCCTTCTAAGTCAGTGAAGAGGTTATGTCCAGCCTATATAAGAGCACTGGTTTAGTGTGGCCACAGAAGGAAAAATGTTATGTACATAACATTATCAAAAGAGTGTGTTTTCAATCTCCCAGAAAAGTAATCAATGAGTGACCAGTCAAGGTCCATCTGAACCAGCAAAAACTTTTAGTCTACTACGGCTGTTTCAACAGTAAGTGTAGAAATTCTTGTGCTTTAGGGCATAAGTCAGTCATTAAACCTGGCAACACAGCTGGTTTCAACAGTGTTGACAGGTCTAGTTCTAACTGAAATATGAAATCTTGCAAAAATCAACACGTTTAAAGAGTCAGGTCAATTAACTGGAATTTTATTTCGAAAGAAAACTGGATAGGAGTCTGACAATATTGGTACAAGGCACAGTGATATGTTGAGAATATTATACTTTTTCCTGCATCCATCTTTTTTGTGATTTTAGTGCATTGAAATTCCCTTTTCCTCATCTATTCAAGCTCTTGCCATTGTATTCAAGTATTTTAGGTGGACATAAGCATATCACAAACAATAAATAAATAACTGTACATATGCAGACACTGGAAATTCTCTGTAATCTCTTACAAATCTTTTGGAACTGGCTTGAAGTGGAAACTGAATTGCATCAGAAATATCCTGTCTTATATTTGAAAAAGGTATTAGTGACTGTACTTCTCTACTTACCTTTTTCCTACTGTGTTCAGTGGGACAAACCATTAGATTTTTCCATTTGATTTGAATTCTACTCCAGTTAAGAATGAAGTTGTATCGTATTTATCTTCAATTAATGTTCATAATAATAAATTATCTGGTCAGGCTTAGAAAATGCAATTTTAAATAATAGAAAATATTAAATAACAATGGACAGAACTTACTTCAGGAAATTGTCTCTCTTTTTCAGCGCTCACACGCTCTCATTCCCCATCCAGTGCCATAGCTCCTTTCCAGCTCTTTCCAGCTCTCTTGATCTGGAAAATGGTGTTGAAGACCTTCAAAGAATTTATAGCCCCGCACAAGCTCTTCAGCAGACATATGATGAAGGGTAGGGGGAGAAAAAAGAAAGCACTAAACACTCTTGTTATTTTTTGCAGTTATGACTCAACAACCATACCAAATCAATGGTTCAGGTACAGTTCTGTTTTTTCACCAAAAGCTCAAGATTTAATTTGGATTCAGCATGAATTAATTCTTGTTTCCATCTCTTCTTCAACCACTATTTCTTTTTTAAGTTAATAAAATCTTATCCTTTCTTATTCTTTGGAAAAAAAAAAAAAAAAAGAAAATACCTCCTAAGTAGGTTCTGCTGCAGCTTTCTCTTTGATTTCTTGTGGACAAGAGAGGAAAAAACAAACTGAGTTTAGCACTCTAAAAGATCTCCAAAACTGGACAGGTTTCATTAGTGCTGGAATTTAATCTGCTACAGTCATTAATATGACATCTGAATTAACTAAATTAAAAAACCACAAACTGCACTTAAGGTAAAAAAAACCCCAAAACTTACTTGAATTTTAGATCTATTTTTTGGTCAAGTAATCCATCATATCATCATGGCTTCTTTTTCTTCAAATAGGTGGTGGTGGTGAATCTTACTTTTGCTTGCTGCCAACATCACCTGAAAAATAGTAAAGAACCCCTGTGTTTACTTTTTATTGTGAATCACTGCCAAACTGTGCTCTATTTACTAAAGCAATCAGTTTTACAAAACAGGAAAAAAAACATTTTTTGTATGTGCACCTCTTACAGTCAGTCTATTGAAATGATCTTGCAAAAGGGCATATGAAAAGCTAGTTTTATTACGTAAAGAGGTTAGAGAATTCTTATTATGAGGGATTTTTTTGCTTTGTTTGTAAATTAAGCCTCAAGAGTTTTTGACTATAAAGCAAGAGCTCAGCAAATGGACTCATGACATTCTCAAGAGACCAGTGAATCTCTTGAGCCACAGGGCATTGTGTTTATGTAGGGCAGTACTGTCTTTTCCCTTCCTCTTGTGAATCATCAAGCTTTGCAGTTCTCACCCAAACTGATGCTAATAAAACATAATATCAATATTGATTATCATCAATGTTATTTTCCAAATCTTCCAAAATCCATACTTAGTAAAAAACCTCTTGCTGCCTACAGTTGTGGAGTGCTTCCATAGAAGACTTTTTATGCTCTTGCCCTAAGAAATTTGTGATCCTGAATATTGTGTCCAAGTCCTGAACGGATTTAGAAAAATGAATAGTTTTGTTAACAGAGTAAATGCCAAACAACATGGCCATGAATAAAACACTGGATACTATGCCAGGAGCCTTCGAGCCATGCTTTCACATGACACCAGCCCTTCTCACTGGAAAATAGCAGTGTTTCACAAGGATCAAAGTAAGGATGACATGTACACTGGTCTTCTGCTAAAAGGAATTATTCCTGACAACACTATCAATTAATGGTATTCATATGTTAAATACTCGAGTAAGTTTGCATTTCTAGTAAAGTCAGGGATATGCTAGATGAGTTAATTAGCTGA
This sequence comes from Chloroceryle aenea, assembly GCA_013399075.1. NCBI lineage: Eukaryota > Metazoa > Chordata > Aves > Coraciiformes > Cerylidae > Chloroceryle > Chloroceryle aenea. The sequence continues at coordinate 74,734 of VWZY01012784.1, read as the reverse complement.
AGATTTACGTAGCTTACTGTCAGTAAGAGGAAAAAACATTAAAGTCTTCACTAAGCCTATTTCTTTATCTGCAGTAAGTTGTGTCCCATGACCATTTAATTCATAGAATCATAGAATCATAGAATAGATTGGGTTGGAAAAGACCTCCAAGATCATCGAGTATTATTGCTATCTGTACTGAACCATTGATTAATGCTTTTATAAGCTGAATTTACACCGATTTTATTAAAAATCTCTTGCTTATCCATCAGCATTTTCTTTGAGCTTTTGTGATTTGAAAAGCACTGGTTGGGATTCCTAGGTGAGTATTCAGCTTCAGAGTTACTTAGAGACACTTAACTGAGATTTTTACAGCCTCAGTTCTAATGCTGCCTGACCTTTCAGTTCATAGCTCTTCTTAACATAGTCATTCATAGAAACACAAGATATAGTTTGTGGGAAATGACATGGAAGCTACCAGAGGATCTGTAAGGCAATATAAGGAATTCTAACCATTTACACCATCCCAACATCCTTAGAAAGTTATGACAGGGAGCAATGGTTTTAAGTTAGGAAAGGACAGATTTAGACTGGATATTAGAAAAAAGATCTTTAATATGAGAGTAATAGACTGCTGGAATGAGCTGCCCATAGAGGTTGTGGAGGCCCCATCCCTGGAGTCATTCAAGGTCAGGCTTGATGGGGCTTTGAGCAACCTGCCCTAGGTAGACATGTCCCTACTTGTAGAGGGAGGTTGGACCAGATGACCTTTAGGTCCCTTCCAGCCTAAAACATTCTATGATTCCATAATTATATTAGCATCAAAATACATTGAGGCAATTATCAGGGATTACCAGTGGTAATATTACGTTGGGTGAATTGAAATGCTGTTGCAGGTATACTGCTTCTTATCTCTACCCTTTCATGGACTGGTGGAGTTGTAGTGCATACTCTGCAAAATATAGCTATAGGATATTTGAGACTGTTACCCTCTATTTTACTTTGATAACCACTGCACTCAAACAATTTATCTGTTTATTCTTTCTGTCCTATGCCTCTTTTCATGGCAGTGTTATTCATTGTGTTGCTAGAACCCTCCTGGTATGTTGGTAAAAGGAGGGAGAAAATTCACAGCTGAGTCTAACTTATGCCAAGACCTTTAAGGCTGAATCTAAGTCAACAGACAGAAATGTATTTACTAAACTGGCACCAAGAGGATATGTTCAAAGTGTCCTAAAGTAAAAACATTGACCCCAAGCGGCTTCTCAAATACAAACATCCTCAGTTAGTAGAAAGTTTAGAGGAAGCAAGAGAAGGCAGAAATGCCTGAACGTTGTTGGGGGGTGGGGTGGTGTGTGTTAGGCCTCCCCATGGAATAGAAGAACATCATTCAGGCAGATGCTGGCTTATAGAAGTTTTTGAAAAACAGTCTTGCATCTAAAATTAATGGTGGGGATTTTGGCCAACTTCATCTAGAAGACAAAAGGACAGTATGTGTGGTTTCCTAATAGCTTATTATTAAAGCAAAGAATTTAAAAAGACAAGGGTCATGGTAGAGATCCTTGGGAACCAGCGAGCTTTATCTTAAACTTCACTAAACTGAAATCAAGAATAGACACAGAATACTTAAAATGCAAACAAATACACTTATATTTTTGCATCAATTCCTATCTGAAAATGAAAGAGATAATCCAATTAAATTTTCATAAAAGTACCTTATGTGAATTGTAACCAGCATAATATACACAAAACACGATCTCTCAAACGAAAAGCAATAAAGTTGACAAATAAAACAATGAATTACATAAATACTCTGCGTTACAAATTTGTTGAATGCAACAAATCAGTGTATTTCATTCAACACCTAAGAGCTGCAGAACAGTATGTACATAATTCAGTATAGCCCCCATAAATGTAATAGATTATTTCCTCTGTATTTTTGCATTTGCTTGAAATTGAATTGTTTGTGATGTTTAGGAAAAAAAGGTGAAAAATCTGCCAATAAACAAAGGAATATGTTGACCTATTCTGATGTGATTTGAAACATATATACACTTAAAATGTCTGGTTTGTACTCTGGGTGTATCTGATTTGAAAGAACTCTTTCACATAAAGGGGAAATTAAAGAGCAGATTGCTAAATGGGTTATAAACATGATTTCACTCAGGCTTGCTAATATGTCAGGCTGAAAGCCGACACTCTCCCTTACTTAAAATTATTCTAAACGGTGCATGTCAAATATTTTAGACATTATTGAAAATGGCTGTCACAGAAAATGTAAAAGGACTCTACATATATTTGGCACGGCCTTATTGTCTGAGTGTGTGAATCTCTACACTGACACAAAATTGCTACCCTGTCAGCATGTAAAAGGACGGATCATTTAATCTCTTTAGTGATGAAGTTTCAAATCCACAAAGCACAAGCTATCAGTCCTTTGAGATGATTACGATGCCTCGAACCTGACAGCTTGCAATGACAGCTTTCACAAATTCTGGAAATCAAATTGCTCCTGCATCTAACAGAAGAAGGCAGGTGTGTACAAAACAGAAATGGACGAGGCTAAACATGAGGATAGTGTGATCTTTATGTTCAGTGTAATTGTTAAAAGTTATACTGGGGAAAATTATAGATTTTGATTTTGAACCTCTTCATGATATACACAGATGAGGGCACCAATAACCCATATGGGTAAAAGGTTTGCCAGAAAAGGAATATCAAGATAAACAGATGGCTGTACCATTGCCATATGGCTCCTCGGAAATTGGACGATGCTATGGCATTTTGCCACAAGATAGATCTAGTGTTATTTCTGTGCCAATATTTTAAGCAATGCAAGGAATGAATACATAACTATCTGCAATTAGCTGTGTTATGTAAATATAAAAAATAATAACTGTTTTGTGGGAAATTTTGTAGACTGACATGTTTCAAAAATGCAAATAGCAATTCACTGGAAAATTATTCACTTCAGCTCTTTATTTTTTGTACTCTTTACTCAGGAAAATGTGTTAAATAAACTAAGTTGCTGTGCTGATGAGGCTTAATTTCACAGTTTATCTCCCTGTACAGAACAAAGAAATCCTCTCTAAACACTTGCAGTGTTTGCAGTGCTGAAAAAGCAGAGGAAAGCAGAAGTAAACTACAGACCACTTGAAATAAGGACAGTAATTCTAAAACTCAGCTCAGCTGGGTATCTGCATACATAACTGAATTATTCAAACATAACCTTGTACCCAAGGTTAAAGGTTTGTTATTCGTGTAAAGTGAGTACTTAATATGACTTTCTTAAGGTTCAGACACTGTTGGTTGACATATCAGATGTGTCACTGCATTGTCATCTAAGTTGTACTTACCAGTTTTTTTGCACTGGCTCAGACATCCCTTTAGTTCTGGTTCAGACCTGTTTCTTTTTCTAAAGAATAAAATAAAAGCATACCATGAGGCACAGAATTGCCACAGCAAGTAACACAGAGGGAATTCCACTTCATGGAAATAGTAACTTGGCTCCATGTGTTGTAATAGCAATAGCAGGGATTTCAAAAAGAAGTTTAGGCAAGAGTGCGTGAGTTATAGCAATTACATTATTTGTATACTTAAAACCCAAGCACAAAGCTTCACTTTTTGTTAAGAAATTGCACTCTCTGAGCAGATCAGGGTGCAAGCTTGACTTACAAGGACTCTAATGACTCACAGAAATCTTTGCATCGAACAGTACCTAGTATTCCATATCATCAGCATGTCTTTAGAGCACAAAACACAGCAAGAAGAGACAAAAGAAAAAATCCAGTAGTTCAGGAAAAAAAAAAAAAAATCACATCATTCTTCAGTGATGTTTTCTTCAGCATTTCATCTAGGAGTTACTCCTGAGCACTACACCTTACTGTTTGAATTTCCCAGCTCTATTTGTACTCAAAGCATGTAAAATCTTCTCTGGTATTCTTTTAACTGAAATTAGCACTCAGTCTGATTTACTCTGTTTTCAAATCTTTGCCTATAAACCATAGAGATAAAATCACATTGCAGAAGTAACTAGAAGAGAGGTTCCACAATTAACTTGCGTGCTGCCAGCCACAAATATTTATTTATTTGTTTATTTTCCAAAGGAAATAGAAAGCAGCTAGGAAAAAAAAAGGTAAACAGAGGAAATATGCTAGGGGAAATTATTGTTGACCTTAGAAGATGAATAGCACTTTTACACAATGCCTTTTACATGCTACACTGACATCAGTTGCCTTCACAGAAGCTTTGGAGAATCCCTACAGACAGCTCCTTTTAGAAAGCCATGAGGTTTTCCGAGGACCTGTGCATACTTCCAAGTTTTGATCACTTGAGTTTCTCAGTGGCCACAGAGTTGTAAAGCCTGCAGTACAGGCCTTTTTCTTTCAGTCTTCATTTCCCTGCAGTATTGTAGGCTTCAGGGGAAATTCCAGCCATATCTTTGAAGCATGGAAACAGTTGAGCTACTGTAGAAAGCTCTATGTGTTGTTTTTGCCCTCAGAAAATGTTTCTGACTGTACTTGCAATCTCCTCTTCAACAGGTCCCGCATCCCAACACACACTGCACTCAAAAACTGCATCTACTGCAGAATGTTAAGAAGTACAGCCAATGTTTCACATTTTTTATTGTCAGTGACACTGATATACTAAGGTTTTTGACCGAGAAATTTTAAGTGGACCACATCTTTTGGTATGAATGACAATGTATCTTCAAAACCAGCTTGTTCTCCCACCTAATTATTATTACTGTGATTTGCTGTTAAATTCCATTTCTATAATACTCTATTCAACTATATTCAGTAGAGTAGTTCTGCTAGGTTGGCTCAACAACAGCTCTTGGTCACAGTCTTTTAACACCCTGTTCAAGGGAGGCAGAAATAGGAGGGAAAAGAAGGCAGAAAATGAGGAGAGGATTGAGGAAAGGAGTAAACTTGTAGGGAACTTAAAACAGTTGATTATCATTACTTGTCTGTTCAGTACATTCAAGACAGTGAATGTACACAAAAATATCCCAGTCATTATGAAAAGAATCTTTAAAAAAAAGCCAATGCATTTAGTGGCTAATACATGGAGATCTGTAAGGATCTACTTGTAATTTGCACCAGAATTCTCTCTACTTTAGGTCTGGGAGAAGAAAAACAAACCAAAACATTGTTAAAACCATCTATTTACTTTATAAGAATCCAATCTCACTTCTCCCCATACATTTTCTTTTAAAATTATTTTTTTACATGACACATTTCGTTAAGGTATTTTGCTTATAGTGAACTAATCATCTAGTTTTAGCTAGAAGATTCAGATGTTATTTTACTGCTTAATCAGTAAATTAGCTCTAGGATGATGTTACTTAGAATAGAGTATCACTTCAATCCCCCATTTGAAGCAACTATTAGACTTGAAAAGAGAATAGACATTATTCACAGTTTTAGGGAACAGAGATGTACTTTTTCTGTGAATAAGTAAATCTGGTTATGTATCATAGAGAGATGAAGTCTAGAAGGAAACAAAATTACTTCCTATAACTATACTGGAAGGAAAGTAAGGGAAAACCTGTTTAACTAAAGGACATTGTTAGCACAATAATTGGTTATAAACTGACTGTTGAATGCTTTCTGTCTAGTAGTAAGAACATTTGAGTCCTAAAATAGATTGCGTAGGGTGCTTAGGGAAACGTCTTACTTCAGGCATTAAAGAACAGGCTAGACAAATGTTTTTGAGCACTATGATCCATACAACATGGGGAAAGACTAGATAACTAGGCAACCTCAAAAGCTTACTTCCAGACTTATTTCTATAATATGATTTTGTACAAGAACAGAAGATTGTATCAGATTTAGTGGTCAAAAGATTGCTTCCAGAGCTACACTTTTATTGTTAAGACAAATCAAAACCCCCAAGCTACTTTTCAGCTGTCAGAGGACTCTATCTTTTGATAATATTTTTAGCTCTGCTACCAAGAATAGCTATTTGCATATACATTATTAATGGGAAAGTTTTTCAGAAAGTTCACAGCTCCCAAAAGGAATTTTGCTCAGCACCTGCATGAAAGTGGCTGCTTTTTAGTGGGTAGGTTACAGGAAAAAGAAAAACTAATCACACGAAAGCTTGAAAAAGTCACAAAAAGATTCTTCAGGAGCCTTTTTCCTTTTCTAAACAAGTCATCTCATACATTGCTTCAGGATTTTATAGAACTAAAAATTCTTAAATTATCTTAGATATCAATTTCATTACAGAATTTATCTGCTTTATCTTCTAGAAGTTTGTATACACTATCAAGATATTTTTTTCATTTCAATACTAGTTTTACAGTTCTTTAAAGATATCTTGATCTTTATTTATGTTGTGGTAACACTATAAGCCTAATAACAGAATTCACAGAGTGCACTTCAGTGCATTGTGATAGTCAAAATAATGGTTCCTTCATATACTTGGCTGACTTTGTGTGCTCAACTTCAAGAATCTCCTCACTAAACTCGTGCCTAAACTTCTGAAGTCTGTATCTCCTAAAGTCTACTTTTGCCTTGTATGAGGAGCTAATAATATTTATAGCACAGTTCACAGATCACTTGAATTTAGTGAGTATAATTAACATGCATCATGTGGAAAGAAGGTATCACAGAAATTAAAAATGATCTGTGGAGATGTTTTCTTTTCATTATTTTCTTCACTTGTCTGAAACAGGGACTTGCCCTCTGGGACTGAACCCAGGGAAATTGTCAGTAATGCCCTAGTAGCACATAACCAGCTGTAGATAAATAAAATCCCCAATTGCAGCAACTCTCAGTTAGTTAAACCAGAAGCAGCATGAGGATTCTTGAGATGTAGAAAGCTTTGCTATTGTGCATAAGGACAGACTTTTAGGATACCTCCGGTTTCAAAAAGAGAGAACATTGTATTAGAAATAATATTTTTTTATATTTTTTTTTTTTTATTTCATCTTACACTATAAAATTCTCTAGGTATTTTAAGGAAACTTGTTTTCATGCTTTGTTTTGTTTATTTTTCCACTTCTGACAAAGATTTAAAAATTATTTAAACATCTGTTTACTTCTTTATTTGAAGTAACTTTTCTTTTTAAACAGCTCCTTTAGCCTATGATAAAATTCTTGCTCCTGGGAAAGCAGTTCACCTTTGTTGCTATTTTCCACTACCTTTAATATGTTGGTTTTTTTAAATCTCTAAATGAATAGCTTCTGCTGAATTTTCTACTAGATATTTGTGTCCGTGTGACTGTTTCTTACTCTCTGGTATGCTAGCACAATTCTTCTTGTTATGCTATTAAGCACAACTACAGCTATGCCACTTACCAGCCTGTTGTCTGAAGGAAGATAAGAAGATATGTGATATGAAAGGAGTAGCAAAATCATTCTGTCTTCTCTTTTTCCCATTTGCCCATTCTTCGTTGTTTAAGTTCCTGTGTTTCTTCCAGAAAAAAAAAAAAAAGAAAGGTCATACTATATAATCAAATACAAGAGAAGGCAGAAGGCTAGTTTTCCTCAGCTATCACTCAAAGATGCAATGGAGAGATGGTCAAAGCTTGCTTTGAGAGTTAAACAAGAAGTGCTCTCACTTCTTTTGTATTAATTAAATTCTAGTTTTAGTGAAATATATGTTTTTTTTAAATCAGATTAATAATTTCTAGTGAAAACAAATCACTCCAAGATTCAGCTGCTACTTCAATACAATCCTGTAACATTCCAGACCACGGATACTGGAAAAATGTGTGTTTCCCACTTCTTCAGGAAAATGTTATTTATGGGAACATATACTTTAGATCAAAGATTCAAGGAGATACAAGGAAAAGTTTAGGTTTAGAAAAGGCTAAGAGATCTGTTACCTTTTTATTTTATTATTTTTCTCAGCCATAGATGGCAAGAACAGTTTACAGTAGTTGGGGTTCTGTTGTTGTTGTTTTTTGTTTGTTTTTTTAAAAAAAAAAACAATTTGTGGTTATATCCATTTCTGAACATCTGTCTGCAGTGTCTCCCCACAAACACTTCTTTAGGAAAAAGTTGCTGAACAGGTGGAAACCCGTGACTTGAGAATGACAATGTATGACCATCTTTTAGGATGTGGTGATGAAACACTACGCAAGCTGCAACCTAAGGTTCCAGTTTCAACTGTTTCACAACAGCTTCCATTTTCCTGGTTTCCACTTGAGAAAATTGTATGTCTTAAGTCATTCATGTTCTCCATCTTTGCAATCTTTATTTCATTTTTGTGTGGGCAACCACGGTATTGCATTGTAGGACATAGAGATGATAAGATCATAAAAAAATATGGATATCACATTATTGTGGCTTAAGGGTGAATGGACTGATCTGGGGGGACAGGTGGCAACCCTGGGACCCTGAGGAGTCAGAGGGGAGCTGTTATTCCCCCTCCCTTCCCTGCCACACTCCATATAACAAGGAGACAGGAGGTTTGGGGGGGCTTTTCATTTCCCAGGCTCTGGGAGCTGTGAGGGCATCCCAGCAGGGCTGGGCCTGACTCCACATGTGCTGTGCAATCCATCGCCATCCCACATTGGGTTTGGTATAGAGTTCTGTATCCTTCTGCCCTTAATACTCTTTTCTTGTGTTTTTCTACTGTTATTCATTAAATTTGTTATAGTCTTAACTTCCAGTCTTGGGTGAGGCATTTTTCTTTTTCCCTATTCCCCTTTTTATCCTCCCCTTGAGAGGGAGGGGGAAGGGTCCTGCTCTGTGTTCATGTGGGATTGCCCTGAGCCTTGAATGGATGCACACATGCATCATTTGTAGGCTTGATGGGGTATTCTTACTGAAGGTTTTGCAAGAACCTTAGCTTCAGTTTTTGACTTTTTTGGAAGTGGAAATCCATACTTTAAGATATTTTGGACAAAATAGCTTTGGTTGAAATGTCCATTTTCTTTTGGTACTCTTTTTAAGTGTAAAACTTCAACAAGCCTCAGGGTAGTATATCAAACACCTCAGATGACTTTTTCTTGTGACACTACAGAGGTTATTTATTGGTGAGGACTAATGGTAAAGGACACCTGTCTCCTTTTGCGTCTTCTCTCACTAATTCTTTTCAGCTATACAGTCACAGTGATTAAGACTTTGTGGATGAGATTTTCAGAAATGTTCAGTGTTAGCTTTCTGCTGCTTCATGAAAGAAATGGCTTTTGTCAGCAGCGGTAGAATGAGAGTGTATATCTTTGTATGAACTCCAGTTTACCCAAAACCAGTCTGTAACAAAACAATCTCCTAACTCCAGCACCACTTAGATGAAGGCATGTGCTGCAGTCACTGATAACCAACTTTCACACACTGTGTTCACAACGATGGCTTTTTCTCAGCATGTGGAAGGCATCCACATCTGAATTTTCAAGTACAGTTATTAACCACTTTAAAAAATAAACATTCTGTCACAAAATTATATAAAAAAAAATGCAGCCTTAGTTTCCATGGCAGAGTGAAGCTGATACACTTTTGAAAGGTCACAGGCAGTAGGACAAACCTTAGTTGACATGTACACTGGAAAGCGTTCCAGTTGTGCAATTGCTGAAAAGAACAATCTTCTGATAATGCATACTGTAAGGCTTTTGACAGTACTTAGTTAGGTCTTTCTGAATTCTTCCTGATTATTTTTGCTGAGTGGGTTAATGTGTACCTAAAGGAAATGGCAAACATAGACTAAAAACCTTACATCCTCTTCTAATTAGAAAAAAAATGGAAATAAAAGATAATAATATTTCAGCTCAGGACTTGAAGACTGGAATCTGGAAGATATAGATCTTATTTCTGGCTTTTTCAGAGACTCAAATAATGCAAACAATAATTATGTTTAATCATTCTTATTATAGTAGTATTTTAAGAGACAGTTTAAACAGTCTCCATGGTGCTGGGTGCTATACAAAGCACATGATGCAGGTGTTCCCCTCTTTGGACTTCACTGCATAGAGAAGGGAGATGGGAGCTGACACACTGAGAGAATCACAGGGTGTCAGTAAACATCATTTTAATATATTTAGCATTCCTCTTTCTTTAGTGATTTACTTCAGAGGCAATAAACACAGGTGAAAAAAAAAAGGAAAGTAAACAGTAACAGCGCAGAAAGGGGGTATAAAATGGAATTCAGCAGGTATGAAGAGGCTGTGAGGAAAAGACTGGAGCAATTAGCGAGACAGAACAAGAGAGAAGTCCTTTCTAATTAACATAAATACTTCCATCTTCCAAAATACAATGCTAACCTAGGGCTTGAACATTAAATTGGCAATCAAAACCCAATCTAAATACAGAAGTGTTTATTAGAAATACAACAAAGAAAGGTAAGCAGCTAGAATCTTGAAAGTCCTGCCTGATTTCAGTACAATCTTTTTCATCAATATCTGATGCTTCAAACATGCTATGATAGCAGTGATATTCTAAATCTATGAACTACAGAGGGTTTTCTAAGTCTGCTCATTTTGCTCAGATCATTTCTTCTCTAAGGTGCTTCTAGGCATAAAGCACGATATAAAATACACCGTGTATGTATTCCTATACCCTGTATGCAGAATGCATATGAAACAGCAGGAAGTTAGAAATGTAAACATGACCAGCCTCCATTGTGCATTTATCCCTTAGGCCTTGGGACTTTTGGAATATCAATCGAAGCTGTATCAGAGGGCCAGATGATTGCTGATATTTAGTGCTCTTCCTTTTATCACAGCTGCTGTCAGTCTATAGTCAGGGTTACCAGGGTACTGCCTAGCAAAATTGCATTTGTAAAGCTGAAGTGGTTCAACTTAAGGGGCAGAAGGATCTAACAACTTCATGAAAAAAAAAATTTATTAAAACAGTTCCTGACTATCTCCCAGAAAACTCTGTGCATTAAAGTCAATTCATGTTTACAGCAACAGAGGAAATGGAAACAGCTTTTACACTCCCAAAGTCATTACACATTGTGGTAAAGCTTCTTTAATCTTTTAGAGGTACAACCTGACACAGCTTTTTATCTGCCACTATTTATGCATCATCTCTAATGGCTTGGCTGTCTGGTTATCAGGTACTTTATCATAAATTATTATACCATGCTTGCTATTTCATCACATTCTTTGTTTACTTTTGATGCTTTGCATAACATATGAACTCACACATTCCACACAGAGATAACATTTAGGGGACAGTTATTATAATAAAAAATAATAATTTTGGCTTATTAAGCTACTTCACAAAGAGGAAGGGAAGGAATATTTAGTGCAAAGACTTTCAGCTTGCAAAGGATTTTGTCCTTCTGCTAGCTGTATTCTCCTTTTTTAAATATAAAAGAGTGTCTGTCTATTGCAACAGAAAGGTGGCTTCTGTTTTGCATTCCTGTTTAAATGTTGCACTTAAGAGAGTGATTCAGTGTATTTTCTATTGCAGATAAATTTTGTGTGCTGTTTTAAATAACCTTGAATAAGTTATTCAGATGGAGAGGGATGTTCATTTTTTGCATGTAAAAACAACTACTTGTACTATATTATTGTTTGCTATTTGTATATGTGTTGCTAAAGACATTTTTGAATGTTGAGACACTTTTTCCCCTGTTAACTGTGATAAATTATGGACTGGAAATACATAAAACCTGAGCATTTTAATTACTTACCCAAAGAAGAATAAGCATAATGTCACATGTGTTTGCTGAATCTGCAGTGAGCTTCTCGCAGCTGGAAAACTGCAGCAGCAATTTTTGCAGCCAGCTGAGGTTTGATTCACTTGTTTCACCTGGAAAGTATAGAGAAACTCCCTGATTTTTCATGAACTCACAATAGTGAAAATGTTTGTGGTATTAAAATACAAAAGTACTGTTCATTGTTTACCCTTGGAAAAGAATCCTTCTTCTCACTGTGAAATGTAGCAAAATTTAAGACAGAGACTCCCAAACAGTTCATGAACAATGATGAAGAAAAAGGAGGGATTTTCTCCTTTTCAAATGATACTGAAAGCCTCCCTCTGTGATTATTTATGTGGATTTGTTATTGGATATACATTCCTAGATACGTATAGCATGAACTTGATATGTTGTATCTATGATAAAATTATTTCTAGTAGCCTGGAAGGAAACACAATGCAATTTTATTTTACCTTGTGTTCTGCCTGCAAGAAACCATTTTGGTGAATCATAAATGCTGGGTCAGACACTTATGTTAAAATAGCAGAGATATGTGATGTGGGTTTAAATAGGAAGTTATAACTGTAATTTTACATATGTTGTAACAAGACATAAGCTACATCCTGGGTAGTCTTTAGTAACTCCAGTTAGGGAATAGCAAAATCTTTTCTATTCATTTATAAACTATGTCTGATAAAGAGATCCAGCCTGCTGTGTTTGCATAGATCTGCATCTTCATATATAACAAAGTCCAGAGCTTAATGTTCATAAGCTTTCATCTCAGTCTTTGAGTCCAAAGCATGGACTAGAACCTGTTTGTTCTACTGTAATTAGACCAATGTATATCTAAATAACTCTGATTTTTCTCAAATTTAAGGCAAGGTGATAAAATCATGTTTATTGTTAACCAGTCTGGCTTCCTAGAGAAATTCATCTTTGTCTTCTGTTGCCACAGTCACAGATTATTCCATAGTCTTACTTTACAATTGTAATTTTATGATTCTAATTTTATGTATTCCGGAGATACTTAAAAGATGTGTAGATGTGGTGCTTAGGTACATGGTTTAGTGGTGACCTGGCAGGGCTGGGTTAATGGCTGGACTTGATCTGAAACATCTCTTCCAACCAAAACATTTCAGTGATACTATGATTCTAATCTAAGCAGTGATTTGCCTCTGGTTTCTGTCACTAACCAAGTTTCTCTTAGGTGAATTGGGACCTCAGCTGACCTGTCATTCTTCCTCTCTGTCTCGCAGGATGGAGAGAATGTTCCAGGGATTCACTCACATATAGCTTAGTATACTTTTTTGGGCTGGCTAAATTTTTACCTGGCCAGTCTTTCAGAAATCTTAATCCTTGCTGTAATGCTAAAGAGGCTCATTCTACGATTCACTTGGGATAAGAGGGAATCCAGGGTTAATCACATTTTTAAAGTATGAAATTTAGCATAATAAATAAATAGATCCCTGAAGTCTTTTCAACTAGATATGATTTGCATAAAACTTTTTCTTAAATTATAGTATTTTAAATCCATAACAATTTCTCCAAAACATTTTTGTAGAGGAATAATAGGCATAAATTCTGCTACCACTTGTATGTACTCTACTAGTTCTTATAAGCTCTTTTTAGAAATATTCTGGTGTTATTTCTGTTTTGAAAACAGTCCCATAAAATCTGTGCCATCTACTTCAACCAGACTGCTACTGCTACAGGTAAACAAAATTTGAAAAACTACAGTCTACTTAAAAACAGTTGATGTGTGGAAACCAAGACAGAATATTATTGTTGTGAAGATTTTGTTCTGTGTCTTTGTAAATGTGAGGAAATGCTGCAAGTGTAAGTGAATTTTGCAACCACTTTGCAGTTTTTCTCACAATTTGCTATTTGCCTTTCAAAACAAGTCTGCTTGCAGCTCACAATTAGCACTTTTCTTTTCATTAAAATCATTTCCCAGATGCTTCTCAAGCTTAAGTATGCAATAATGTTCCACTCTCCCTGGGAAAGAATAAAAACTCTTTTTTTCCCTTAGGCATCTTTCAATATTAGTCACATGTAAGGACACAATGGTGGCTGAAAGATAAGGTCTGGAGTGTTGCATCTTGTCCAGGAAGGTAGTCTAATGTCACATGGAGACTCCTCCCACTGCTGAGACCCCTATCAGCCAGCTAAAAGATACTCTGAAAGTTAATCTCTTTCTTCGGCCATGCCATGTGTCTGACTGAAGAAAGCTGGTATGTGTAAAAGCATCATTTTGAGACCTGGATATTGAAAAGGATAATGAAATTGCCATTCTTGAGGCACCCATGGTAGAAAAGTCTTTTTATATTTTGTCATTTAGGGACCAATTAGCGTGCAGCTAAAACCTGGTAAGCAGTTCTGCCCTCACTGGCCACTTTTGTTTGAGCACCTTAGACAGTACTTTATACATTCCCTATAGCACACAAATATGTACTAATTCACCATATGGACACCTAGGACTAATGTTATAACAAAAGTACAAATACACTCCCCACCAGTTTAACAGGTACTTGAGAAGTCACTCTGGGTAGGCAGTCAGGCAGGGGCCTGCAGGTCCACTGCAGGGGCACGGCCTAGATCCACTCTGCTGGGTTCACCTGCATATCTGCAAAGAAAAACAGAGAGACAATAGTTGGGGTGGGAAGGCCCAAACAACCCTGACTCTGCTCCTCCCAGGCCCATCATCAAAGGGTCATCTTCACAAACTCAGAGGCCACAGGGGCACAAGGGCAGACGGGAATTAAGGACTTGGAGGAAGGGCTGACCTGTCCAGGTCCTCCCAGGGCTGTCCCAAAAAAACCCCAGAGTCCCAGAGTCCACTTCTGAATTTAAGAATTGCACAGGGCCTATGGGATCTTTTGGGGGTGTATAAGTGTGGGAAAATGGAAGCATAGGGGGATAAAAACAGCTGGTCATGTGTAAACAATTTGTTGGTGTCGCTTAGGTGTCAGTAACTGGAGAGACTGGGATCTGGGGCCTGAACCTAGCTGCTGGAAATATCGATACTGTGCTTCTCTCTCTCCTTATTGATAAGCCTCCATCTTGCTGAGACAGAGAGGACAGCAGGGTGATGCCATCGATGCTATTTGTTTCTACATGAGTGCTCTCTGTGTCTGTGCCCTGTATGACCAGCCGTGTGTGTGTGTTTATGTATATATGTGGTGCATACATGTGCTCTGTCTCCTCTGCCAAGGGGGAATACGTTTTCAGCCTCACTGCTGCTTGGAGCAGGGGGCACTGCAGCAGCATCGCCTCTCTCAAGCTGCCCTATAAACCATGATATAATTTCCTCTTACACCCAACACTTCTTGGAATGGGTTGACCTTTTATTTCAATGGGTAGTTGTCTTCCACGTCTGATGAAGTACTATACCTTCTCATGTTTTACAAAATGCTTTGAATTATTATTACCAATTTCAGAAAATAATTTCTGCTTTTGTTTTCATTTCCCTTGTCTTGCATAACTGAGACTCCTGTGCATTTGCACAGCTCAGTAACAGCTTCATTCATTAGAGCTTAGCAAGGTCACACAGTTCTGCTCCGAAAAGCACAAAGTTGCAGACAGTTGAACTCTTGACCTGTGAGCTGTATATCCAGATTTTGTCTACAACAATTTTCACTGTTTATTTTATTAGATTTTACTCCATACAGCTTTAGGCAAAGATGTATTTAATATTTTTTTCAGCTCTTGTAGCTTATTCTTCTAAAATATCACCTATACCCTCTTACTTGACCTTGAGCTTCCACCATGTCCTCAGTATGATCATTCTTTTGATCTTTGAGGTTATACAGAGTATTACTGCTCTTATATAGATACTATAAAAACCCTTCACTTTTCATGTGACAATTAGGACTGCACAAGGAATTGAAATATATGTTAGCGGATGCACATATTTGCTCTTTAAAATCCAGAGAGAGTCAACAGAGAGTTAGAATTGCATGTAAAAAAAACCAAACCACACTTTCTCTACAGAGGGGGAACTCTGAAAGCAGCACACGCAGTTTGAGCATTAGTGATTAAATAGTACTTTCAAGCTTATTTGTTTTGAAAAATCTGTTCTCCCTTCCACAGTACCCTTCAGGATGCCATGTAAATTGAACTGCGGGGCACTCCATAGTAAATCTACAGTCATTATCTCTTAGCTGATTCCATCTTGTGTCTCATAACTTTTCAGAGGTCCGTATGAAGCTCCTCTCATAAAAGCTATTACTTTGTCTCCATGATACCTGTTGATATGAGATGATGAAATAAAGATGATTACTCATCCCAGCAGGTACCTGCTTTGACCTTGCTGTGTGCAGTTTATCACAAACATTATTGTGTGGTATTTCAAGTTGAAAATCAGGCAGATGCAAGAACATAACATATGCCACTGGGCCATTTTATGTCTTCTAGCAGTACACATGAGAAGTTTATAATGCCACGAAAGCAACATTAAACAGATGATACAGCAAATTTAAACAAAGCCCACTGTTAAAGGTGTGCATGAAAATGAAACTACTTAGTTTCTCACTTTGAGAACAGAAATTTTGCAGAGAACATAATGAAAAATTGTGAAGAACACAAAAAAATGAAATACATATTTTAAACCAGAAAATTTAAGATATATTTATCAATGTTAATCTACACTTACAGTCTGTATTATTTTCCAGACATTTTTCCATTATTTTGGGAGAAAATAAACAACTTTTGGTGAAAAAGGTTGGCATCTTCAGATTAAATTTCTTTCGTTTTTTGTATGTGAAAGGCACAAAGAGGTATAAAAAAAAGTGTAGATATAGCAAATACAGCTTTAAATATTAATTAAATAAATAAAAAAAATCTCCAAACTTCTACAGGAACACATGTCCTAAGGATATCATCCATCCATCTACTGTGGAATTGCCTGCTCTAACATTGGCCTGAAAATAAAACATACATTTTGTAAAAGAGAGTTGAGATTACTTTCTCTAAAATATTTTTCAGTTATGATCTGTCCTTCATGGCAATTTCTAGTATCCTTTTTACAACTCAAGTAGAACTTTTACTTCATGTTCTAATATGTTCATTACTTTTCAATTGAGCTGTAAAACTAATTTGTTCCTTTAAAAATCCACAAACAACAAAGCCCCCAAACAGGATTATCCTAATATAGAAACACGCAAATGACTCAAAAGTCATTTTCACAAGAGAAACTATGTTGGGGTGCAAAAGCCAGTTTTTAATGCCATTCCACTAGTAGCTAGAGAAGGAGAGATATCATAAAAGTAATTGTCTGATTCAAAGTTTGGTTTTTTTTTTTCAAAAATAACATTGAGCAGAAAGGTGCCTTTCTACATCTGTACATAACTGAATTTCCTACAAAATGGTCCACAGTTTCTGAAGTCTGAAGCACATGGAAACAACAGAACATGTGAAAATTGAGATGCCTAGGTGTTCATTTGAATGTCTGAAAGTGTTATTGGTTATATAAACAGAGAAAATTGTTTTAATGTAAGGGTTTTATCCTGATTTCATTTTTATTAATATATTCAGAAGTGACTAAAAAAAATATTTTAATAAGCCTTTGAGATTGCCTTCAGCAATTGTATTTTCCAACCAGAAGAACATCTGACTAATCACAAACCATATTTGCATTCATTGTAAGGAGTCCACATAAATCAAAGTGCCCTGAAAAATATTCACAAGTGTTCGCTAAAGTGTGACAAAAAGGAAACTTAGATTTGAATTAGCTTTAAAATGCTAAATGCTCCTTGCCTCCTTCATTAGCAGAATGAAGTTGTTACTTTAAAATAAAAACCCTTATTCTGTAATTCCAAATAGTTCGTATGGATTGCATGAATAAAAACTGTGCACTTCTTTAAAAGTGCAATTTAAGCGATTTAGTATTACACATCTTATGTACTTTCAGTGACCTATCTTATTGACTTTCTAGATCATGTACATGTAAAAATCTCATCCCTGATACTGAGATTGAGTTTAAACTGTACCTGGAGGTCTATAAATATCTTGTCTTCAAATTAACTTGAAAACTTTGGAAGCACACATTAAAATAGGATAATTTTATCAAACACTGTGTCTTCTTGTTCAGGCTGAACTGTTCACTGCTCTACAGTTTCTCTGCATGGAAGCTGGAGAGAGGGGTCATTTTCAAAGGACAATTCATTCTGCCCTAAAATAAGTTTCTAAAACAGCAAGAACAAATCTGATTCTTATTTTTTATATACTCCACAAACAGTAACACTTTACCACGCTAAACCCACTGTGGGCTCTGGGTCTGATTCCAGCCAAAGTACCAGCCCTGTGTGCAGCATTGCATTACAACATATATTCTACCCTTATGCCTATTCCAGTTTTTATTTGATTAAAGAGTGGTTTGATAAGTACTTGAAACAATAAACACTGGATACCTACCTCTTTTACCCCAATTCTTGACGTGGAAAATGCTGCCTTCTTAACAGTCAACATTATTAGCAATTTATTTGTTTACTGCAACACTTCTATTTAAAAGAAGAATCTTTGATAGTCCCATGCTCATCATTTACTTACTTTAAATACTGGATTTGGTTGAAGAGTTTATTCTGCAGACTTTTCCACAAGTATTTAGATTTCAAACCATTTTCTCAACTGGGCATTCAAAGCATAAAATGTTATCAAAGAGAACAAATACCTGCACACCTTGGTTGAATTCCTAGCAAAATTCAAGGTATAGATTAAAAGTAGAGTAGTACAGTGGGATGGGAGATAATACTCACATTTTAGTAGCTTCCATTACTTACATGTGTTTATTGATTGGACAATATTAAAGGAGCAATACACCTCTGCTTCTAAAAAAAAGAAAAAAATAAAAAAAGGAATAAAGAGAGAGAATAAAGCTTAAATCTTCTATAAATATTTGCATCAGCTCCTGCCTTCTTTTTTTTCACACCTTATACTTCCTTATTCAACATCAGTGTTATTACATTTAAGGGAAGTCAGTGGAAGTAAAAAGTGGCAGATCTAGTCATTAATGAAAATATAGAAAAGATATTATGAAAGTAAAAATTTGTTAACCATTATATGCAACTTCAATAGAAATTTTCCATTCCAATTAAAGTGCAGGGAGAACTACTGATAATCTTATACATTATCCTGTGTTAGCAAAGGCTGACTTTTAGTTGCAACTGGAGAGTATATTGTGGAACATTTTAAACAAAAGAACTAACTGACAATAATTGTTTTTTGTGTTCAGTAAGAAAGAACAGTGTGTGAATATTTTATTAATGTCACCAGAATAATCATAAAGCACAGATGGCTTGTCCTCATTCTACCACACAAGATAATAACATAGAGGTGTAGTTAATATGTGGAAGATAATGCATCATGTCTTAAGTCTTTTCTTGAGGAATTATATTCATTCTTATCCAGAGGAAATAAAACTTACAAATACATATAAATAAGGAAAGAAATAAAAAGAAAAATAATATAGCTATGAAAAAAATATTATATTGAAGTCAAGGAAGGTATGCCTATTCACATCAACCTGTGATTCATTCAAATATTTTTATTGTTGAAAGTCCAAAGCTGCTTTAGGAAGCAGGGTATCTAAAGCAAGCTTTTATCTTTTTAAGGGGCTGTATAAAAACCTTTTAAAACACTCTCCCTTTTCACCTTCACTTATCACATAAATTTTAAGTATTCTTTATCTGGAAATATCATGTCACATTTGGGAAAAAAAAAAAAAATTGCAAAAGTAATAACCCTTATTTTAGAGACTGCTTTCATGTGCATTCACGTATGTTCTCTGTTCCCAGATGGTTCAATCCAAATACCTTGAATATTAGACTTATCATGAAGAAAACAGAACTGTAATGGATCCTGAGGAAAGCTAGGTAGTTTTAATTCACAGAAGTGTCCCAACATTTAAGTTCTGTTCTTTGACCTACACATCAAGGCTCTGCTTTCACAATGTGCACAAGCATATTTTTAAATCAGACGTTATTCCAAAGGACCTTCACAGCCCCTGTACTATTGTGATTACTTGGTCTCATGTCACACTTGAGCCCTAATCCCTGACTGTCAAAAATATCTGCATACACATTGGTATGCATGAAGTGATTCTCATCCTGAGGAAACTTGAGCTTGGAATAAGACCAAAAAAAAAAGAGATAACTAACTTGCTTTTTATTTCCATCTTTTTAAAACATGTGTAGAGCATACATATGAGTAAGCAAGGGCTGGAAAAAATTGACTGACCTAGTGTCTTCTGACAGTACCCCAGCAAGCCTGTCACCCTTCCATAGCTCCACACTGAACCCTTATTTTCCCTCAAAATCAAGGTGCAAAACAAAGCAATCTGTGTAATGCTGTCTAATATTTTAGAAATGCTTATGTCCACCATGTCCAGGTTCTGGAATCCTAAGCATAGAAGAGAAAATTGCAAAAAAATCTGTATAATATAAAGCAAATCCATAAAGATTAGTGTACTTCCCTTCTTTTTGCATCCTTGCAAGCTGCAGCTCAACACAGAACTGTTGTGTAAGACATAAGTATCATTGCATATGATTCTTGCCATTTTTCCCCTCAAGGAACTCTGATGACTGTAGTTGAAGGAGCTTATCTATTTTTTTAATCACTTGTCCAAATTTAATTCCAGCTTGGAATTAAAACCTTAGATTCCTTGGAGCACCGTTTCCTGTTGATTTGAGCTTGTCCCTTTCAAAGTGCTCCTAAGTCTTGCTAATGCCTTGCAGATGCAAAAGACATGACAACTTGAGTTCATGCTAAGTATTTCACACCATCTCCTTTTTCTGAGGTTTGTGTATTACCATGTGATGCATAGTGACATCTATGTCACTTTTCAGAACCTGTAGCCATTTCTCAGAATACTGTCAATTCTTGGTATAGCTCTCACTGTGAGCTATCAGTGTAGGAAGCGATCCAACAAAGTTACAACTCAAAATTATAAAGAGAAGCACTTAGACTAAGCACTATAAAAATACTTGTCAGAGAACTAATGCTTCACTGTAGTGATTCAGAAGTAAGACTTGAAGAAATACTTTACAATAAAACCAGCGTGCAAACACATTTTATATACTGATACTACAAGTACCTGCTTTATGGAAGTAACGATTAGCTTGTTCTGTACAACTGAGAAAAATCACTTATGCAACTTTAAGTAGAAATTTAGCTAATAACAGACTATTACAAGACTACTGAAGGAGCTCATGTGCACAGTTACATATTTTTGAAAACTCTGCGCTATGAAGTTTTTAAAAAAAAAAAAAAAGTTTTCCATAAAAGAAATGTAAATTTAAAGAAGTTGTTAGAAAAATAACCTAATTTAAAGCATTGAATTGTGAGAACATGTCTTCATGAAAAACTACCTGAAGTACATGCAGAACTGGATCCATATTTTCAAAATTGTGGGAAGTGAGATGTCCTAAGACAAAAAGAAACAGAGAGAGATGTAAGAAAAAAGGGAGTAGAAAAAGAGTGAACAAAGCCCCACTATTTAGGTGTATGAGACAGGACATTATCTTGTATTAACATATGGTAATCAGCTTAGTTATCATTATTTTCCAGCATTAAGGTTATTTAAGACAGGAGAAGTAAAGGAAAAATAGGATGTACATACTTCAACTCACTTTAAGTATGCACTGAAGCAATAATAATGTCTAGCACACAGCATATATCCTGTTAATAACTGTCCTTGTATCAGAGAAAACTCTTAGTGTATATAATTCATCTGCTGTTACATAAGATGAAGAAAGGAATGTAAATATGCAAAAACCAGGGTTTTCAGAGATAAAAATAGTATGAAATTTTAAAATAACCAAAAATCCATTCAGTCTCCAAACAGTCAGCTTGAAGAGAAAGCTTTGAGTTTATTTTTTAAATCGAGCCACAGATCTAGAATATAGTACACAATAGTACTAATTTATGTGTCCTATTTGATGACTAGCACAAACCTTTTCCCACAAGTAGTTACACTGCAGGAGGGGCATGCCGTTCTCTCTGTATTAAGCAAGAAAATATTTACTAAACTATAATCAAATCAATATATATTACAGCCTCAAGATCACTTCCACTTCACACAAGTTTGAAAAACTGATGCTCTAGGCATCAAAGCCCTCATTTGATAAATCACATATAGGCTGTCAAGTGACTAGTAAACCATCCATAAAACAAAGATGAATAATGACCTGTTCAGAGTTTATAAAAATGTTCTTAGGAATGTCCTTAAATAAAAGTCATGGCAAACATAAATGAAGTGCATTTAAAATAACTCTGGAAGCACACTGCTGAATGCTGTCCATAAATGATATACTGATGGTGGTAAAAATGAACATGAAATATTAGAGAAAAATCCTGACAAGAGAGTGCTTTCTCTTTTTGACTAGATACTCTGAGAAACTTATACCTGATGTTGCTCTTTAAATCAACTTCAGCTCAATACTGTACCTATAACGAAATGTCATGCCTTGTCTTTGTTTACATATACAATGACCAGGATAATAAGTCCTTTTGATAGGAACATCTAGCCTTCTTAACAGTACAGAGAAATAAAAGCAGAATGTGAATTTTCTGCAAATCCAAAGGTTCATTTCTGCCTTCACTTATGTCAGTGTTAGTCTTGAAATTTCTGTTGCCTTGGGCAGAGTTGATTGGTATAATAATGCTGGAATAAAGAGCAAAGCCAACAACAACAATAACAACAACAACAAAAAACACAACATAAAAAAAAAAAACCCCACAAACAAACAAAACAAAACAACCCAATAAAACAAAAATGAAAACAGGTTTGAGAAGATAATAGAAGGAAAAATTCAAAAGAATTAATCAATCAGGTACCCTAGACTAAAAAAAGAATTGAAAACTGAAACCAAGCATATCTGTAGCACGGCCATATTTGTATTGGTTTCCCATTTTAATCTGTTTATAAAGATGTGAATTACTTATTCATTATTACCAGAATAACAAAAATGCCAGCTGATACTAATTAAATCTATTGAAAATGTATCGAATATTGATCTAGACACAATTCAGACATGCTTTTAAACTGTATTTTAGAACAACATACTTCAACAATAACTTCTATTGTGTGCAGTGAAATCAGAACTGACCAGAAAAAGAGTGACCTGAAGGAACGTTACAGAGGAAACAACACCACCACCACCACCACCACAATAAACAAACCCCCAAAAAAACTCCACCAACACCCAAAAAAACAAGTGACTGCTAATTCATTCAGCTGATATTCAAAAGCCTTAACAAGGCTGAAATAATGAATGGAAATAATAGATATGCTTCATATCAGAATGGGTGTGAGAATGAGAAGAAGAATAATGAAAATAAGAAGTTCCTTATATCATTATATTTATGTTCCTGAGGTTCAGACATTAGACTTTGAATTTATCTTTCAGTAGTGGCATTAAGATATACTAGGATGTTTTTTATGTATCAGAAAAGATACACAGTTTTCATTTCAATACTCACAGAGACATAGATTCTATTCTACTTCAAGGCACTTACACCACGCCCATCACAGTAGCATTATAAAATGGAAAGGGAACAATATTCTCTATTGTCTGATTATAGCTGAAGCTATATCCACATTTTTATTGTTCTGTGAGTTAGATGTAGTAGTAAGTCTGATTCTGTAAAAAACTGACACAGCAGAGTTATTTCAACATAAGTAGTGAGAAAATGAATCCACAGTTAAAAGCTGGGTTCAGCAGTGCCTGTGGAAACCACACATTTCAATACCACTTTCAAGTAATGCTGATTTTCCTTTCCCTCCACCTTGTGTACCAACGAGGCCAGTTAAAAAAATAAATCGCTGAAGACTGCATATCACAGGGTTGGATTTTCCATTCATATTATTCCTGCAAAAAGAAACGTGAGAGTTGGAAGAGATATTGTTAACCTGCTTTACCTGCTTTAGTTGCTGATGTCCCTGCTCCCTGCAGGGGGGTTGGACTAGAAGACTTTTAAAGGTCCCTTCCAACCCAAACCATTCTGTGATTCTTCACCAGTGTGGGGAAGGCCATAGTAAATTCTTTATCTAGAAACAAGAATTGTAAATTTCATCCTCTCCTGATATATCACTATAAAAGTCTTTGTCATATCTTCCATTTTAAATTCTAATTGCTGCAATAGAGATGCATAATGTATTTTGTAGGAAAATCTTGTCAATATTTCTAGCTTGTATGCTGACAGGTACTACCTTCTAACCCATTTACCATTATGGAAAAAGGTTTTGCCTAGTGTGGAAAAATTAATAGATTGTTCATACAACTCACTTCTTCACAAGGACAAGCAACTAGAGGTGACAATGTTTTTCAGGATGTATGAAAATGTGATGCCATTTTGTGTATGTGCTTCACAATCAAATACCGGAATTTCTTCCACGCCTCACGCTTGTATGAAGATAACTCTCGATAGTTTTTTAAACTAGTTATTTTTCTGTGTTCCAATCTAAAATGCAGATAATATAGTGAATAAAATATCATTACATTTGTGCACATAAGAAATTGCCAAAAGTGTGTGTTGTCCTTTGAGAGGGATTGTTGCTATTAGGAGAAATTTATTGTTGCTATTAGGAGAAATTGGTAATTTATATTCAGTTTACCACTTGATACGACAAAAATATATAGTAGGGTCACTTACTCTGTTTAGTTGAAGTAATAAGATCCCAAAAATATGACTTCATTTTACTTCATCTATGATTCCTAAGAGTATCATTTCAATGCCTCCTCTCAGAACTTAAATCGTGACTCCTTCCCTAGACATGCTTTCATCTCCTACCATGTGTCCTTTTCAATAGGAATTTCCTTCTATTTACCACTGATCTGCCATATGCCCAGACTCCTAGCTGATTCCTTCCCTGTTTTAACTGATACTTACACCATGCCTGAAACAGTGTCTGGAATACCTGATGGTATTAATGAAGTCTGTGACTGATTTTGGATCAAAAATTTTCTTGGTAGCAACCATCATCAGCTCTCAATGTATCCACAATAAGCCACCTTTTTACAGCAAAGATTTTCAAATAAGCCTTCTAATCTCTGTGTAAGATTTACAAAGCTGCTGCCTTTTGATGTTTAAAAAACATTTTGCTTGATGGACATATCTTGTTACCCATATGGCTTTAATTTCTGAGATACTTGGGTTTCTTTCAAATGTTCATTTCATCACATCTCTGTGAAGTAGTGAGGTATTATTATGCTTATTTCAGGGATGGGGAAATGAAAAAGGGAAACAAAGTCAAGAATACATCTAATTTGGGCATCTAAAATTGTTTTTGGAAACTAGATGTCTATCAGTGAGCTACCTCAACAAATTCCCTGTAACATCTGGCATCTATGTTTAGCAGGTATCTTAAATATCTTGAATGCATACCTTTTGCACAGCATATCTTGAAATTGTAGGTGTCTGACCCACTACTCATGCAGTTGTCTGTCTCACTGTGTATCTGTCTCACCCCAACACCTCCTTCCCCATTTCTTTCCCTCACACACAAGCATATGCACACAGTGAATTCTCTTACCAACAAAAGGCTACATTCTGTTGAACCAGTTTACAAGCTTGTAGGTTCCACAGCTATAATAACAGAACTTGTTTGTAATCTTTCTTTTCTTGTTAACTTGTAAACTCCCAACAATGTGCTTTTAGAAAAAGTATCATCTCACATATACTAGGATTTGCTACAGATGCTAGATGCTCATTATCTTATGCCTTCCTTTTAAATTGCTGAATGTATCAGAGAAGTAGCATAGATATCTTCCCCTTCCCCTGCATCAACTTCATCCTCTCCATATCTAGGTATTCAATTCTTCTACAAATATTTTTCTACTACATATGTAACATTAGATAACATTAGTCTTGTAGCAAAAATTTCTGTCCTTATTCAGAATGCAGAAGAAACTCTAAGTCCCTTTGATGCATTACAGTTCACATCATATCATATCACTTTGAGCCACACAAAGTCACACGTTGACAGAATCAGACATAACAAGACACAATGCATCAAATCTCTTTAGTCTTATACTCAAGGTGCAAAGGCAAATGCTGTCACAAAGGCTTGTAAGGCTGCTTTATAAAACTCATCACCAGAAAACAGTGCATCCTTCAGCAGTGCTATACTTTAAGTGCTTCAGTAGAGCACTAATACGTTGTTTGATAGCATAATGGCAGTACAAACTTACTGACATGGTGGAATGAAGTGTTGCTAAACATAAAAAGGCAACACAGTAAACAAATCCAGTTGCACAAGTTTCCTGTAAGCAGCAGTATCAGTGAAATACAGTATTTTATTAACACTTTACTTTCCTGCTGACTTTCCAGTTTACATCCCTGTTAACAAACATCCCATTTAGAGTACATGTTGTTTTCACAGCACTCGCTAAGCTGTGTACATCCAAAAGCAGACCATCTGTTTATTTTTGAAAACCTTATACAAGAGTTTCTTGTTTATCAGTTTCAGACTCCTTCCTAAGGATCTTTCAGTTCTGAAATGTCTCTGTTATGATGATGTAACAGAATTAATTTTTAACTACTCAAGCACTTCCAAACCTTTGAAAGATGAAAGGCAACATTTATTAAATGTGTATTTTGCTGGGGTAGACAAGTCAACTGTTGTTCAATAGTACAATTAAAGAATAAGTTTTCTGTATGATTCTTTCAGGATGGTTTACAGGCTGACTGTTCATGAGCAATAATATTCAGAGCAACAGTGATCTAATTACAGAAAAATCTGGTAATATATTACTGTATTTTATAAACCTATTATGAAATCCCACAATAAATACTGAGTGTGATATATGTATTTTCTCTAGAACATCATTAAGTTGCATCACCTTAATACATTGTTCAAACTGTTTACCTGGAAATGTTTCCATAAGAATGGCAATTCTATGTCATTTGATCAGTTCATTTGACCAAAGAAAACAAGAATCAAAACTGAATTATGAATGACATTTTAGGGCTTCTCTTTTGAGAAAAAATATCCAGATGGGTCATCATTGCTTCACTTACCTGTGTTTCATCACCTAGTTATAGAAAACATACAAAGAAACAAACAAACAAAAAATCTAGTTTTAATTAGCAAACAATTGGTTGGCAAGTAGTATTGAAATGGAGCTTTTTCATATCTGAGAGCTCCAGAAAATGGAGTATTAGTTTAATTTCAACACTGTTTGCAGAAGTACACAAAATTAAAGACCTTGTTGAGAAAAGGGGTCTTGATCCTCCAAAAAAAAAAGATAGAGTTTTGCTGGTATCCACTGATGTAGTGAGAACCATACAGAACAGCTTTCTCTGTGTGTCTCAGGACAGGTAATTTCACATTTTAACATTACTAAGTCCATCCTCTGAGTTTTCCATGAGCACCTATTGTACTAGTGTCAAAAGGCAAGAGTTCGTCTTTCACTCAGATTTTAAAACTGGGCTTCTGCTCTTTTAACAATGCAAGTTAAGAATAAACACTTCTAACCTTGTAAGATGCTTTTAAAGAGCTTTCAGGTCAGACAACCTTTTAAATAGCTTTCAGCTAAAAGCAAGTTCAAAAATTGTATATTGATTCAAAAACCCACAACAGCAGTTGAAAATGAGAGTCTTAGGAAGATGTGACACTTTTAAGTAGTAAGCTTTATTCTTTGTCATCTTCTGCAACTGTATTTTTTTCAGAGCCCTTTCTGCATGAATAAAAAATGTCTCTTCAAAGATATAATTCCTTGTGTATTTCCAGTGTCATCTTATAAATAAAAAACAAACCAAACCAAACAAAAACCACACAAAAAAAACCCTCATATGATTCTCTTCCTGGCACCTTGGGAAATAAAGACCATGGAAGAGCAGACACAGCAGCTGGGCATGAATACTTCTTGGTAGCCAGGTTGAAGGAATTTTGTTTATGCAGCAGTGTCCACTCAGAATGAGGATTACTGAAATAATAACATATTTGCTCAAAAGTAAGGGATTATGGAAGCATTTATACCCAAGAATGGGATTAAGGAGAATCAAGAGAGGAAAAATAAACCTTTGCAGTAGCCCTGCAGTGCTGTAACGATCTTGTGGTTTAAGCACTCGGCATGAAGCTGTAAACAAAAATGAAACCTGAACTTCAAAATTTGGATCCATATCCCAGTGTCTCCTTAGAATGAAAGACAGGTTCATGTATTTTCATGTCTGTATGCTTTCATCTCTGTTTACATGAATTAATTAATTTTGGTGTAATTTATGATGCTGAATGAAGGAACTTGCTATATAATATCAAAAGTGTAATATACTACAGATAGTAGTTTAATGAAAGCACTTTATAGGAAAACTGTCAGAAACACTAAAGAAATTAAGGGACATGAGTACTCACTGAAGATTAATGGTAGAGATGCTTCTAAACTTTTCATGATCTTAAAGGTTAAACTTCAAAACTTTGAAATGTCCTTGAAAGTTAATGGGGTCAGGTTATGAACTACAGATCCAGTGACCTACCTACATGCAAGCTCACTCTTAGTAACACACAGAATTCTGCTGGAGATGTGGAGATTACGAAATCTTATAATTATCACCCCATAATGAGCATGTCCTTTCTGAAACAACAAATGCAAGGAGAGGTGAAAAAACCTGCTCAGTAAAGAAAAGAATCTGTAGGAAAGAAACAGCTTCTCAATTTTGAATTAAGAAAATACTTTACACTTGTTTCTACTAAGCCAAAACAACAACAAAATGCAACTCCCTCAGAAGTTTTAAAGTTATAAAAGCCTGAAACAACAGAATTTGTAAATTACCTATTAAATCTCAGAATCTCTTTTAAGTTTTTTTCACTGGATTTAAAGTTATTCAATATCTGAAATCCTCTAATTTAAGATTGAAGAGATTATAAAACCAACCAAATTGCCCTTTAATGATATATTTCTTAAACATTGAATTATGCTTTACTTTCCATAAATCTAAAGATTTTAACCTTAAAAGTGAGACATTCATTCTTAACTTAATTATTTGATAAGATTAGAAATAAATTATTAATCTCAATCTCAAAGAAATCTCTATTTCTTCACATATTTAAAAAATCATTTTCCCGTGCTTGTGGAAGGAAAAAAAGTGGTAGGCTAGCAATCTAAAACACGTCTTCAGTGACAAGGAAAATCAATTTCAGATATCCTTCTTTATGTTTGAGGCATTTATCCATAAATTCTCTTGGACTTTCTTTGCCACTCATTCTAGCTCCCACATGAAATCAGCTTTGTCTGACCAAGAAAAGGCATTGACAAGAGATGGACTAATTAGCATTGCTCCTTCAGTTAGTATATAAATAAATAATTATACTTGCTGGAGGTCAGTATCACACAATCTTTTCCTCTCACCATACTGCCTGCTGAGTAGTTCCTGTGGTAGTTTAGTCCTTGCTGTGTCGGGGACTTGAACAGAAGCTAAGTGCTGGCACCAAGTATACGCTGTACGGAGCTGTCCTGTTCTCTGCCTCTGCAGCAAAGGTGAAAGGAAGATGTGAGCACACTTGAACACAAAGCAGAGTGGCAAACCTCACCAATAGTGTCATATCATTTATCAGTATCTGTTGGGACCACATGAGTAGGGGACTGTGTTCAAGAACCAGAGCAAACTGTTGGTCAAGAAAAGGAATGGATGTCTTGTTAAGGCTGGTTAACAAAACAGTAATTTTTCATACTGCTGCCCTGGCGTTCATTCACCTCTGTGTTGCTCGCTGCAGATTCAGGAGGGTGGCACCCTTTGTTTCACTGTTTGAGAGTCAACATCTCAAGATGAGTGTGGCAGTCAGAGTGAGCGGTTTAGAGAGGAACTCACAATGGAGCTAAATTGCAACTAGATGTCATATTATTGACAAAAAGGAATGAAGATAAAGATAGAAGAGTAAAGAAGGGCTGGAGAACATGAAATAAGCTTCAAACAAGATCTAATGATGTTCATCCTGTATTTGTGAACAAATGTAAAGACACTTGTCTTTATGAATAGCACAGATCAATAGTTGTGCTGCTGAATCACAGAACCATTGGAGCTGGAAGGGACCCCTGGAGATCATCTAGTCCAAGACCCCTGCTAAAGCAGGATTGCCTAGAGCACGTTACACAGGATTGCATCTGGGGGGGTTTTGAAAGTTTTAAGAGAAGGAGACTCCACAACCTCCCACATTGGGAAGTGCAGAAAGTAAAAGGTCACACCTGCAGGGAAGAGAAGTCAGAACAGGTGACCCCAAACTGACCAGTGAGGTATTCCATCCCAGATACATCATATTCAGTATAAAGCAGAGGTATCAGGAGGATCTTGGTNTTCCTTGCACCCACCCTTTAGGTATTTATAGACATTGATAAAGGCTCCTCTCACTCTTCTCCAGGCTAAATAGTTCCAGATCTCTCAATCTTTACTCATAAGAGAGATGCTCCAGCCCCCCAGTCACCTTCATTGCCCTCCACTGGACTCTTTCCAGTAGTTTTCTGTCTGTCTTGAACANTTGGGAAGTGCAGAAAGTAAAAGGTCACACCTGCAGGGAAGAGAAGTCAGAACAGGTGACCCCAAACTGACCAGTGAGGTATTCCATCCCAGATACATCATATTCAGTATAAAGCAGAGGTATCAGGAGGATCTTGGTCTCTTTCCCTCTTTCTCACTCTCTCTGGACCCTCTTGGACTGCTTCACCAGCTTTGTTCATTTTGGCTGNCACCAGGTCTCCAAGATCCTTCTCCTCAGGATGCTTTACCCCTAATCTATATTGATTTATGGGGTTATTTCTCCCCAAGTTCAGGATCCTACATTTGCCCTTGTTGAGCCTCATTAAATTCCAGTCTGCCCAACACTCCAGGCTGTCCAGGTCATGCTGGATGGCAGCATAGCCCTCTGATGTGTCAGTCACACCTCCCAGGTTAGTATCAGCAAACATGCTGAGAATACACTCTGTCCCCTTGTCTAAGTCATTGATGAACATACTGAACAAGACCAGACCCAGAGCTGACCACTGGGTAGCACCCCTGGCTACAGGCTTTCAACTCAACCCTGAACCATTGATCACAACTCTCTGAGCCCTGTCACTCAGGCAGCTCTCAGTCCACCTCGTTGTCCACTCATCTAACCCACACTTCATGAGTTTCCTGATGGGGATGTTGTGGGTGACAGTGTCAAAAGCCTTGCTGATGTCAAGGTACATTACTATTACTGTCATTACTGTTCTTTCTTCTCTTTTTGTGTTGTTCTCTTAAACTGCCTGTATCTCAACCAAAGGAGTTTTACCTTTTTCTCCTGATTCTCTTTAGCATCCTATGGTGGTAGGGGGTGAGTGAGCAGCTGTCTGGTATATAGTTGCTCTCTAGGATTAAAACAACACATGGATATTCATAAGTCTTACAAAAGATTTTCCATTATAAATATAAGGCTCAGTACACTGTTTACAGACAGGATTTGTCCCTGCAATCACATATAAGGGTGAATTGCATCTAAAGAAACAGGAATTGCACAGAGGAATTTAAGCCCTAGAGAGCAGATGTTTGCATGCCTGTTTTCATACTATACTGGGAGGCAGTCTCAAAAGCCAGATGACATCTGTATAGATCATGGACAGAGCAGTATGTGTTTGGGTTTCTTTTTGGAATGGATCTTCTAGTCAGTGTCAATCAATCCTGGGTACTTCGTGATGAAGGACAGTCAGGAA
Source organism: Chloroceryle aenea (assembly GCA_013399075.1). NCBI lineage: Eukaryota > Metazoa > Chordata > Aves > Coraciiformes > Cerylidae > Chloroceryle > Chloroceryle aenea. Next base: position 43,499 of record VWZY01012784.1, on the reverse strand, counting down.
AGGGCATATCACCTTCTGACCTCCACATTTACCTTTTGATGGATGAATTAAAAAAGAATGAAGTATAAAGCTGCCTTTTTTTTGCTTTTTCATTAAAGAGAGAGGATTCATGTGAATATCTTGATAATAGTAATAAGATAAAATGATATTTTTCTTTTAAATTCTGTTTGTAAAAACTCACAAAGTCTATATGCATTTTGAACACTCTAACAAATGGTTAAACTAATTCAGAAGGCTGTCATTTACTATTTTAATTATATTTAACCATGGTTTTAATAAAAATTCTGTTGTAGAAAAACATTTACTCCAAAATTGCATAGCACTTTAATTATAATGCTAACAACAGCATATAACAGTACTGGAATTATGACTGCTTTTCAATCACATATAGTTCATGGTCAAGCTCCCTGGACTGTGAGGGTCTGTTTCATATAGGAAATGAAAGTAGGAAAACCACTCTTTGTTTTTCTACCTGCAGATCAGCACTTCTCTGTTTCTCTTTGCAAATAATGTGCTTGACAGAAAATGGTTACCTGTAGGTTCCAAAAGCACTTAACTGACTTTAGACATCTTTAAAGAGATGTGATCACACTGATGAACTCCTTTGAATATAAAATGTATTATATTTCTTGCCAAACAGAATAATTTCAGCAAACTTATACAGGTTCTTTTTACATCTTCTTTAAAGATACTAAACATTTTTTTTCCCTTATATTTCTATGTCCTTTTAAGAAGCAATACTAATCCAATCACTGGAAATTAATGATTATAGAAAATTTATTCATTTCTTTGTGAAATCAGATTTAAGTAAACTTGGGAACTTGTGATGATTCCATTATAATTATTCCCAACTCTAATTTGGACAAGATTTTGTAATAAAAACCTTAAAATATGTTTCTGATTAAAATGCAATGTGTTTTGAAGATTCATAAACATTGCTATATCTCTTCAGATAAATGCTGTACTATTAATAATTGAAGAAGTTAAATATATGTGGTCTTTAAAAAAGCTTTGAGTAATATTTTGGTTTATGTTTTAAGAAACAGAGGTTGGAAAACAGGAAACATGTACCAAGTAAGAGAGATATATGCTAAAAATTAGTACTAGTATTATGGCTCACTCAAAATCCCTTTTATAGCATAGCAGAAGCAATGGACATTCATCTGTTTTTTTTTTCCAAGGCTCGTCCACTTATCCTGGCTGGAAATTGCTTGGTTACATTGCTCAGTTTTGATTTTTTGACCCCTTTCATCCTGACGGGAGTCTAATACAGCTCAAGATACCTGGAAATTCTGGACAAATAACAACTGAGAATAGACATATGAAATGTATGGTATGGATGCAGTTAAATCCACTGTGCACATGACACAAAAATACTACGGACACATCTTAAATCTGATGTATTCTGGATGAGTCATATTTCTGGGCATTTGCAGTTTAATGGCAGAGAAGAAGCAGAGAAAGGAAAAATCAGGAAACCATTGACATTTATCTCACACAAACTTGTTAACCTTTCCATTCATGCCTGCTGTTAATCCTATACATGATTTTACTGGATTTTTGGTGATGACTAATTTTCAGTGTTTGTGGGATGACTGGCTAATTTTCCAGTTTTCTGGTTACCTCATTACATTCTCTGATACTATCTCTCACTGATTAATTCCATCCATTTCATAAATAACTGACATAATCCACTGATTCCTCTTGCATTGATTCAAAGTTTTCATTTTGTTGGAAGTGGGTAGATTATTTCCTTCTGGCATTCAGTCTTTTGTCACCCTGAAATTCTCTAGTGATTTTAATTTAGTTTTCTTATGTGTATGTGAAATTTTAAGCCAGGGAGCAACTTTGCTTCAGTTAGACTTTATTTTTGAGATCATCCAGCCTCATGCTTACATGTATTTGAATGAAAGAAATTTCTAGGAGGGATGAACAGGCATATTTGATATTACTGTCCTTCTAAGATAATTGAACATGTATTTTAGCATCCAGATAAAGGAAGATTATCTAACATTCCCATTTTTTGTGGTGGTTATTCAAGTATTACTTTGTTTTGTTAACTTATGGCAAAATAGCTAGTTTGTCTCCATTCCATTGACTGGATTCAAAGATTAAAAAAAGATGAAGGGGAATATATCAAGAAGGAAATGTAAACTGGAATATGAGAAATGAATAGGAAAAAATGAGGGGAAAATGAAGAAACACCCACCTCTATGAAATCAAAAATTGAGAAGAAATCTGTAGCATTTCCTTCAATATGATGCACAACGCCAGGTGCCGCAGTAACCCACAGGAACTAGTAACAGAAAAGACACTTGGCAAGTTTCATGCAAATGATGTAATGACAAAATGGAAAGGATTTCAAAGTAATCTGCACTGGAGCTTGGATATCTCAAGTGCATTACACTTGGGTCCACAGCTATAAAGGTGAATGTATAAGCAGAGTACCTTTAGGGATAATGGCATACTTAAAAATTTAAGAAGTTGATCTACATGTGAACATGTTCTTCCTCAGTTTATCAGGAGTAACAGCACTCTGACTTTAAAGGGTGCTGGATTAGCCCATGTCATTTAGCTGTTACCACAAGGAATCAAGCATCAATACTTCACAAATGCTTTTCCAGTTTTCTGGAAAAACTTAAGCATCATAATTTTTTAAAGATTTAGTAAGAAAACATGGTTGCAGTGGCAGGAATGTTATAGCAAAAACTACATATATTCCTGAAGTCCATTTGACATTCAGTCTTGCTGTATGTGTCAAGAGTTTATGCAGGTGCAGCAGCTGGGAACTTTAGGAACTTATTAGTAGCTTCTGTATTACCACAGATTATTTGTTAAAACCATTTTCCTCAGTCAAGTGCAATGTTAACATATCAATATCACAACACAGTATATTCATGATGATATAGATTAGTAATTTTTACAGACACTGAAGCGACTCTGGTTCTGATTTTTGTGCTGTAGATCATTTAGTAATGATAGTGATGGTTAGAAAAGGACACATACTTACTCCCTTTATAATCGACTGAGTAGAATATTGTTCTAATGCTTGCTTTTAGTAGGAACAAACATGTTGTTACAGACAATCTGACTTTGTACTTTTTGAAGCATTTTACTTAATAACTTGAAAATGTCTGGAGAGAGAGTATGGGGGAAACAACTATTCCTGGGATTAATTAGCTTTGGCAGTACTATCTAAATCTAAGATCCCTTCCTCAGTTCCTGGGGTTGGAAGAAAGAGCAGCCACAGGGTCACATTATTTATCCATCTTCTGAAATATGACTCTATGCAGTCAGAAATATAATAAGTTTTCTTTTCTTCCTTCTTTTTCTGAAACCCATACATATATTGATAGGATCTCATTTCAGTAATTTTACTGAAGTAATTTTAAGAATAGACATCACAATATGACCCTTGGGAAAGTAACATCATCACGTACCTGTAAGGAAATGAATATGCCTTTAGGCAAAGCAATATTGATTACTCAAAGCAATAAAAACTATACATGAATATAGAAATGTTTAGTCTGTCTTTCAGTGGCAATAGCTTAAGTCAATGGAACAGCAATTTAAATGTCCAAAGCCAGTACTACCAAATAATAATTTTGGAGTGAGTGCCAGGGTCTTTCTTCATACTTTCTTCTCAGCTGAGCTCTGCTTTTTCTTTTCTTTTCTTTCTTTGGCATCTTATGGGGCTCCTTTCCTGATGAACAGATTGAATGAATTCTATTTACAGTGTCAGACAAGAGTTCTTAATTCTTCTTAGAGCCCAGAAATGTGAATGTATTTCACTTCATTGAGTCATAAAACTAAACAAATACTATCATAAAAAAAAAATAAAAAATTGAGTTTAAATATTAATGATCAGTATGCCTTATTAAAATTCTGAGAATTAAATAAAAGTGAGTGATATTTCCCAAACATTGTTTGCAGAAGGGAACTTAAAAGCTTTTTTTTTTTTTAATAAGATGAAAATAAATCATACTTCAGCCAACAAGAAAAAATGGTTTGTTACACAGAAGGCCATATAATCTGGAATTCATCAGGCTTTGCATATTTTTGGAAAGACTGCTACAGTGTAAGACCCATGCTCAGATGCTCCAGGAGGAAAATAACTCTTTTGACTCTTTTCTAAAGAAGAAAAATGCTTCTATAGAAAATTAGATTTTCTTAAATTAGTTATTTCTGCTCAGTTCCTCTACTGGCACCTGGTATATCACTGTCATCGCATGTGGAATGTGCCTTTGGAATGGAGTAGCCTCCTTAACAAAGAGTTCTTCAGGCAAACAGTTTATTTCTGAAAAATGAGAGCTTTAATTTACCTTAATTTCTCTCATGTAGTCATCTCTTTGAGAATATTGCTACCTGAGGAATAGAGCTGAGGACAGTGGAGTTGAACTGTGTCCACCGAGATCTTACATTCTTAGTATCTTAGTAAAGCTAAAAGCTTAACCTCATTTAGTGATCAAATGCCCATATAAGGTATCAGCTTTGCAACTTTGGACCTTGAGGTTGACTGGCACAAATATATTCCCTGCAGTTACTTGCATGCAGTCTCATTTAGATGGAAAAACAGTAGAACATAAGGGAGAAGAACAACGTTGATGTAATGTGTCATATATAAGTGTTAGATCGTGTGATTAAAAGCTAATGACAATACATACAAAGACTGGTGGAAGAACCTTAGTAACATCACCAGTGAAAATAGCACCCACTGAACTGACTATCCTAAACCTGTCGAAGAAGAACAACAATTGCTGCTGATGGGAAACCCACCAAGAAGAGTCAGTGAAAGATACCGTCCCTCCTGAAAGTTGTGCAAATTAGAGGGGGTAATTGCCTAGAGAAGTATAAAACTTGTTATGAGTTGCAGGGGAAGAGGATTTGGTTTCTATGTAAAAGTTATTGTAAGAGGTTTGTGGGAAAGACCAAAGGCAAGAAAAGGATCAGGGCAGATGCAGGAGGAGCAAGCACAGGGAAATGTAGCACTGTCTGTGTTCATGTGGGTGCCAGTGAAGACAGCAGTCTCTATATTCTCCTGTGTAACCAATCTAGTGTGTCTATGGTACAGAATGCCCATGCACGTGCACCGTGCTCAGCCTCAGTATTGACTGGACCTGGGAACAGAAAGTTGTAGCAGCATCACATTTTCAGGTTGGGATGGGAGAAATCCACATGCAGCCCTAAGGCCACTGCATTAGGCAACCTCTAAGAGTAGAATTTCCCATTTAATGTTTATATATACAAGTTCCATTCTTAAGTTTCTTTTACATGAAAAGAGTGTCCTTTGTGCATAGTCTTGAACTATGAGTAAGTGCTATGAAATGTATCAGTGGGAATGTGCAGAGGAAGACAGAAGTGAGTGGAAATTCTACCTACTAAGGAAATACATTTTTCTTAGGTTTTGAAGAATATGTGTGCATGAGATCTTGTGCCAGCATATTTAATTGCTCAAAGGTATCTTTCAGTTATCTTCCTTCTCCCTTTTTGCTGATAATACCTCTTGGCATAAAGGTTTTATATTAAATGTTAATGTTTGCCCACGTGTTACAATACGATAAAAACATAAAGGTACCACAATTTAAATGAACAATACTACTCTCAGACTAAACATCACAGCAGTAAATATGGAATTAAATGCACCTTTAGCAGTTGCAAGTAGCAGCATGCAGTGTATTTGTTAGACAAATGTGCATATGGGTAATGACCATTTCTACACAAAGAACTTCATTGCTGTTCAAATTAGTTCACCCTTTTTCCTTGTATTTGCTACCTTTGCAGACATGCCCATGGTAGTTTATCTTGCCAGAACATGAATTATTCTTTCATTCCATGTAGGTAGTACAAATTTAAATCCATACCTGCAATCAGCATTCCACTCCTTCAAACATAAACGACCTGAAGTTGTAGTTTCTAAATGTGAGAAACACTCTGTAGTAAATATATAATAAAGGTCTGTGTCAGACTGCAGCTTCTCCATTTTATGGTCACATGGATTTCCGAGCTATGCTCATCTCATCAAAACCATGATGTGCAAAAACCTGAAGAATAACAAACAGAAGTGTCTTTACAGAGTCTACAGCACAAGCATCAGCTGAATCATCTGATTATCAGTAGTTACAGAAGCATTTTTGTATTTGTTGTAAACCCCCTGCTTTTTCAAAGCCATATATCTGCTTCCAGATTGACCCCAAAATTAGTAGATGAAGATGGATATTTAAATGTCATGGATTTGGTGGAGAAGATGTCAGACTCATCTGTCTTCACTCCTGGGATTGTCCTAGTCCTCCAGGTAGATTTTAGGTGTACATATATATATGTGTGTATCTATATATGCATCTCCCACATCACCCCACGATACCAATGGCTGTCACTATGTTTTTTTGTACTCACACAGTTGACAGTTTAGCAAATCCATTTTGGTTTCAGCTTCCGTATCACAGTTTGCACCAATACCCACAATATCAGCTCATTCAGCTGCAAACAAGATGTTCAAAAAACACAGAAACATTTAGTAGAGCATAATGAATATATAATAAATATCTAACACTGTATAGTCCAAATAAATATGGTTTATTCCTGAATGCTTGATTTTATCCTTTGTAGAAATGGAGCCAGCACATGCACAAGTATAATCCAGTCATTGGGTTAGTTCCCAAAGCTCATCATTCTTGCAGTGAAATTGTGGTGAACCACTGGAGCATCTTACATTGATATTAGAATTTTCATACCCAACTTGCTGTCAGGCATTACTTAGCTTTTTAAAACTGGTTCACATTTTCCATTTTAGTTCTACAGTTTGGTTGGCTGCAGCTAACCTGATAAAATAATGATTTCAGGTTTTCAGTATTTTCTTCACTCAGTCTATTCTAAAATAAGACTCAGACAGTAGGAAGATCAAAATGTGTCTTTCTAGGAGTAGCAATAGGTCATAACTGGAGACACTTAGCCTGAGAATCAGTTTAAGATTAAGACACCTGCATTTAGACATCTCAGTATGAGCTGTGTGCCTAAGCTAGGCTTGGAATTAGGCTTGATTTAACTGACTAAACACGAGCATATTTTTGAGATTCCTTAGGTTATTCTTCATGACCTCTACCTGCCATTCTGGAAAGGTAAAAGTTTCTGGTAGGAGCTGTGTCACATTCTCAGCTTTGCATAGGTATATTAAATATCCTGGGACATCTTGTGTAGAACATAAGCCATGTTGAGATGACTGAATCGACCTGGTAGTCAATACACTTAGGAGACTTCTCTTACTCTGATGCAGACACATGCAATGGGATTTACTTGCTTAAATACAGCCTCCTTGTATCATTTTAGGCAAATAAGTCTCAAGTTTAGCAGTTGGTCAACTGAATAGCTCATTAGGTTCCACTAACCTTATTTACTACATCTCTGTTGATTATGGATCTATGTCCAGTTGACAGAGAGTTTGTCATTAAAAATATTTACCTGTAGCAAAAATTTCTCATTGGCTATATTTCATTATTCAAGTAAAGCTAGTTCTAAAGTAAGTCAAGAACTGCATAGTTAATTAAAAAGCAATGCATTTTACAACATGACACCTATAACACTGAACCAACTTACAAATGTATTTTATTTACCACTTTACCATAAAATTTACTTCCATTTGTAGGACAAAATCTGATTTTACAATATTGGTCTATGACTTGTGCCGTGTGTTTCATAGTTCATAACTGTTAATTATAAACAAAGCAAACTACTGTAATTTGCAGTTTAACTTTTATAAGGAATTGATATTTCAAGTGAAAGCAAGTTATGAATATGTTCATACTGCTTAATTCAGTTTTTACCATATAGCAGATTTATGAGGAGGTGGAAAAACTGTATTGTAAAAATTGCCAAATAACTTCAGAGGATTAATCTAAAATGTGTCTCTCACGCACAAAGAAAATGCATATTTGAAACAAAAAATGAATAGCTGCTGGGCAGTTTGTGTTACCACATGATTGTTTTTGGAATTAAGAAGCCACAACATATAGTTGGGTTTAAAAAAAGCAGAGCTTGTGCTGGAAATTAATGTTAAATGCAGTACTTTACACTTTCAAATGTGAACTGAGATGGAAATCTTAAGACAACAATAGAAACTTACATCAAAATCTAATTATTTTATAAGCACTTGGTAGACAAACCACTTTTCACAGAGCTCTGTATTTTTAAATATTTAAAATAACAGTAGTATCAGAAAAAGTGATCAGCAATTACTTTGGAGAAGTAAAAGGTGAAGATAGCTGTATTGGTGGTAATCACAACTCTTGTCCCTCCGGGCAAGGAGAATAACACATTTTCTGGTGAGGCAAACTAAAAATTAAGAAAAAATATGGTAAGAATGAAGATGTGTTTTTTTTTTTTTTTTTTCTTCTTCCTTCCTTTTATCTATATAAAATCCTAATTATTTTTTTTTTTAGCCACCACCAAAAAAACTAGGTACTCAGGCTCTATCTGCAAGAGGGAGACTGGTCACCAGTTCCTGTTATTTAGCAATTTAAAGACTTCTCTTGCTTATGTAGAAAGTTGATGCTCAGTTCCTTCTACTACCTAGAGAGGGTTGATTTTTGGTCACATAGTTGCCTTTGTCAGGTGCCTGTTGTGAAGCCATTTTACTCCAGCTACAGAAGGCTTCACACTCACGGGCTCTTGTCATGCTGGGGGACTTCAACCACCCTGATGTCTGCTGGAGAAGTAGCACAGTGAGCTGTAGGAAATCCAGGAGACTCCTGGAATGCACTGGGGATAACTTAAGTCAGGTAATAGACATCCATACCAGAGGGGATGTGTTAGTGGACCTCACCAATGCAAGAGAGCTAATCATACTCAGGACTGTAAATTTTAGGAAGCTGAACTTCCAGCTCTTCAAGGGGTTAGTCCATGGAACGCCCAGGGAAACTATCCTCAGGGACAAGGGAGCAGAACAGAGCTGACAGATCTTTAAGGATGCTTACCATAGAGCACGAGAGCTCTCAATCCATATGTGTAAGAAATCAGCTAAGGAAAACAAGAGACCAGCATGGCTGAGTTGAGACCTGCTAGTCAAGGGCAAGAGGGAACTGCACAGACAGTGGAAGCAGGGACAGGTTTCCTGGGAAAGGCTGCAGCTAGGCAGCTAAAACATCAGGAGTTTTATTCTGTTTGTCAGTCTGGTGGAAGGAACCTATCTGGCAAGAAGTCACTTAGGTTTATAGCAGCATTTCATCTGCCCTGTTTGTGCTGCCACCTCCTTCTTCCTTCTCAGGGGATCTGAAGTGTTCTGCAAGGGAAGACATTTAGTCCCTCTCTGTTCTTAATGGGGGAGAGCTGCCTGATGACTCTACTGCCCACAGACACGATGGATGGGCTCTCAGATTCAGGCAGCTGCCTTCTAGCTTGTCAAAATATTTCTTCATAATAATTACATCTAAAACATTTATACTTTATCTCTGAATATTAGATTTATTTTATTTTATGTTTTCCTCTTCATTTAACTAAGTCCTTCTATTCTTGGAACAAAACTGCTTATATTTTTTCATGCATTTTCATTGTTTTAAGTAGACTATCTTCACAGGATATATTGGAAGAACTTTTCAAAGTGGTTTATGCCTCCCCTGTATGCTGGGGGTTATTTTTGGCAGCTGGAAATAGAAAGCTCTTTCCCTTATCACATTTCACCACACCCTTACATTTCACATACTTAGTGCTTTGACACTGAAATATCTCAATACAGTTGGACTATAGTGGATTTTATCTCCCTAGTTCTGTCTGTTAAAGAACAGCAGAGCATTTTGTTTCAAGTGAAAAGAAAATCAAAGGAGCTAAATTCACCAAGTCCAATAAAAAATGCTGTATATTTTATTTTCATATGGTCCCCTGGACCACTGTAAAGAGATTCACATCATTGGAGTAGAGGCAGTGCTGCTGCCACCTGCCTTCCCTTTGGGTTTCTGCCAAGAAGGAATATCTTGTTATTGATGCAGATCTCATACTCTGTTCAGGATTTTCATTCCAGACAGAGCAGCTCTTTTTGTGGCAGTGTTGGCTTCAATCCTCTGACAGGGAAGGGATTGAGACTGCTTCCCAAAAGACTTCTGCTCCTGAGGACTAATACCAGATTTACCATAAAAAGTACCATAATCTTGTACTACAGAAATCTGGCCCCAAATTTTAGATTTAAACGTATACATACAGAAAAGAAAACTAGAAATTTCAAAGCTTCATGTTGTCTCCTGTCCATCTAGTTTTATTGTGACTCTGCTGAAAAAAAATATTTTAGAAACTGAGCATATCATCTATAATTTCTATTCAGTTGATTTTGTGTCACCCATGTGTCACTTAAGCCATTAAATTCTACTATGCCATATAAATTGCCACAGCTAGGATTACTCTATGATAACCACATGCCCTGTTGAGCCTTATTGCCTAATTAGTAGTAGACAAGGAAATGTCTGTGCTAGTTTTGAGATTAGCATCCTTTTTCCTCAGCAGCAAGAAATATTTGCTTGACAGCTCAAAGCTATTAATATTCGCATGCTTGCTTACACAAACTGTGAGTGTAAAAATATCCTGTTCAGATAGGTAGTGAGAATTTAAAAAAAAAAGTGTTTGCAAGGTGAATATTTTCTGTGAGATTAGAGAACATCTTGAAGCCTAGTTCAGTGTTCATTTGCAGCAGTAAAATAAAGGCACATTTCAGCTGAAAAGCTAAAAGCACAGAATCTGGACTGTCAGCTACACTGTAGAAGCCTCCATTAGGCTTTACGTAGATGCCACGTAGAAGATGTATCTGCAGAAATATCTCTGCCATCTTGCTTATGTTTTATCACATACCACCAATAAAGCAAGGTGGTTGATGCATATGGAGAGCAAAGAGATGAATGTTACCCCAGATTATGATGAGCATTAACTGCCAGTCAGTTACAGGATATTAGGCAAGTGAGTGTGACACTAAAGAGAATCTTCCAAACCACTTCTAACTTGCAAAGACTAATGGCTAATTCTCCTCTTTTCTGTGTAATTTCTCCTTGCTTTGCCTCACTTCTTAGAGGCATTACATCTGACTGTAGATGAAAGGAGTTATTTGGGGTTGTTTTTCAATGCTGTCCATTCCTTCTTTCTTTACTGTAACTTTTAAAAATGTTACCTTTCTTATTCTTAACACCCCTATTAAGGAATATCTGGTGTCCCTATCCTACAAACAGTTTGCAGCATCATTCTTCTCTGCACTTACGGGACTGCTTCCTGTATAATTTACTTATCTGCTTGAGATATCTTACTTTTTCTGGTGGATTTTCAGAGCCAGCTTTAAAAAGTGAGTCCTAGCTATTTCAATTATGATGCTGCTTTCAGTGTCTCAGAAAGAATTCTTATGTTCCTTCCTTTCTTTCTTGTAGTTATTTCATCTCCTGGACATACAACTGCTCCTCCCAGTCTCTCCTGACCTGTTTTTTCAAGACACATATTTTTCAACATTAAGCCTGACATAACAATGCTGTTAAATCCCAAAGGACATTCTGAATACACCCTTGACATAGACCTGACTGAACTCCTCCACTGGGCAGGAATTTCTCCTTTTTCGGGAGCACAAGATGAATTAGGAAATGAGGTGATAGATGTCCCATGTTCAGAGTCTGTAACAGGTGGTCAGAAGAGTCATGGCACCTGTGGAAACCTGGACATTGAAGCAATTTGCTGCTGCCATTGGGTTGCTGTGTAGGCACAAATTATCAAATGACACAGAATTTTATTCAGTTGAAACTAAAATTGAGGCTGGACTTCATATCATGTACACCTTGCATTGATTCCAGGAGCCTGAAGCAGATGTCAGTAGAGTGGAATTTGCTATCAGATAGCCATATGCCACAGCATGGATTTAATGTCATCTGATAAAGTTACTGTATTATCTGAAAACTAATATTTCTGTCAGGTTCATCAACCATCACCAGTACTCCAGGAATTCCAGTTCTTAAGTTGTCTTGCATAATCTGCCTTGATAATCACTCATGGATATTTACTTATTTATCCATTATAACCTCCTTCAACTTTCCTTCTCCGGGGTTAAACAAGCCAACAAATCTTTTTCTCCTGAGTTCAAAAATAATGCAACAAAGGCTACATGGGAATAGAACAAAACCATTCTTTTCCTCATGCATTTTCTTCTATTTTTTTTTTTTTCTATGCAAGTACAAACTCCATCTGACTTATGTGTGACCCCTATTCAGTATGACCACTAGTAATAGTACTCTTAGTTTTAGGAGCATTGCATTTTACCATGCATATAAACAAAACCCCTCAGATAAAGCAAAGCCTGAAAGATTCAGTAGAATCCTACAAGGAACATAATGGCATGTTTTTTGGGGTTTAAGTTCACCATTATAGAAAACTATTTCTTAATTCTTTCAGGTTAAGTTCTCAAAGCCACTAGCAGTGTTTCCAGTAACACAAGAATATATAGTAGTTTTTGAATACAGGAAGATTCATTTTGAGACAGTTTACTTTGTCCACATCACTTTATTTTAATCTTGTTCATTTGTCACTGACATCACCTGCTGAGCTAAAATGTTTTTCAGACTGAAACTGGAGGATGGGCAACCAAGATTAATGGCCCACGATTCACATGTTAGCAAATTATTTTCTTTGACCAGCAGTGAATCCTCATTTGTGCTATTGTTGGATAGCACTAGGAAACTGTAGTTGAAAAACAGTGCACATTTTCCCTTTCAATATTTCATTTTCAGTCAACTGACCCCCAAACATTGTCAGATTCATCACTTAAACACACCATCTGCTGACCTGTCATGGAAGGTGGTCAGAGCTGTCGCAGTAGAGCATTTTTCTCTTGGATTTGTGTGTAAAAGCAGCTGTAGGAGAAAAGTGCTTATTTAAAATACAGACCTACACTTACTCATTGTGTTTGGAGGATTCTCTACATGCATAACATTTGCCAAGGCAACAAAGTAAAGGGAAAGTAAAACCTGTGTGTTTCACGGGAGAAGGCTCTTGCACCAAATGTGAACTGTTTTTTTCTGTTCATTTAGAGTAGCTGAATTGACAGCTCTGATAGAGATATGCATCTTACCTCTGTTTCAGTGGGAGTTTGTCTGAACAACTAAATGCAGTAGAGTGCAGATGGTAGAGCCAAGGAATATCATCAGTGCAATTCATAGTCTTTCTTCATTCCAAACTTGCAAAACTTCCAGTTTGCTGACTGTTCATGTTGCAAGAAACCTGGGATTGAAGCAGAGTAAAGCAGAGAACAGTATATTTAATACACACACATTTCTGATGCAACTGTTTTTCGGCTATAGCAGCCCAGACCTGCAAGATTTCTTAGAAGACTGCTTATGATTTAAGTTAGATACTCCAGAGACACGTCCTCCAAGTATTCCACCAACAAACATCCAGGCTCCCTATTAAACTAATGTTTTTCTGAGACCCCTCACAGAGTTTCTTCAATTACCTAATAATTTGCATTGTAACCACTTTTTTTTTTTTCCTGTGCTGTTCTTATGCACTAAGATTATGTTTGAAAAGTGAAAAACTATAGTAAGGGCATAAGGATGTCAGCTGCAGCTATGGAAACTACAACCTTGATTTAACTATAAATGTACAGTGACTTTAACTTAAACATAACTTTGGCAATAGCCATCTAACATGGTATCCTAATCGTGTATGCAGATATCCAAGGAATTAATATCTTTGTTCCATGAAACCTCTTTCCCACCAGCACCTACAAAACTACATTCACCCTGTTTTCAGCTAAATGCTAAGATGTCCTTGAGCAAGGCTTTCTTTTATCCCTCAGGACATGTTTTGTATTCCTGTGCTCAGGATCTCTCATGTAATGAGAACTGGCAATTTCCAATTTATTTATTAGCTAGGTAAAAAGAGCTTTTGGGACCATGAAACTCAGCTGCTTCATTTTGTGAGTCAGCAGAGGCTTCTCTTTCGTCTGTGACAGCCCACAGAAAAAAAACTACCAACAACAACTACAAAAAAAATCACCTTTGTATCATTTTCTACCAAACAGTATGTTCTGAATAACTTGGGATCTACATGGATGAGAATAGGGCTTGGAAGTCCTTTCCAGGTGGAAACATTTTCTTGTTGTTCTACAATCTGTTAGGTGAACAATTCTAAGTTTCTAGAAAATTATAATGACTGCCAGAATGTTTCCCAATGAACATTATGCAGATAATTCCTCTCTGTCTGAAGTATTCTTTGTTCATCAATGGACAGGAGCAAAGGATTTCTTCCCTTTGTCATGGCTCTTCATCTAGAGTTCTAAATAAAAAAAGACCCTTACATGGTCTTGCTCTTGCCATACTCCCTTTAATCAATAAACTTCTCTCAGCATGCCCTGTCTTTTTGTCACCATGTTGGTGTCAAAGTTCTTAAGTTTCTGAAATTACATTCATGTCAAACTCAGAGTACCCACTAAATTGCTGAAGGTTGTGGCATGGACTCTTTCCAGAAATCATGACTTAAACTCCTGCTTGCCTTCATGCTTATTAGATGCAATTTTTAACAGAAATTTGGTCTGGCTCAATTCTGTAGTCATTCCCTTTCTTTTTTTTTTTCTTTCAATACATAGATGAGCATGATAACTGTTGCTGTTACATCACTAACAGATGGTAATCAAAAACTGTTTAAAGAAATCAAACAAATGTTCCAGTGTGATTCACTGAGTGAAGCTGAGAACACTGCCCTCCTGCTACTGATGTACATCATCTTTTCAATAATTACCTACAGATTTCCTTTCGACCCTAATAGCAATAATTGTGTGAGTAGGATTTATAGCTAAAATATTCTATTTGTATTAAAATGTGAGGGAGAAAATAACACATCTTGCCTTAATATGACAGGGTTTGGTTTTTTTTGTTTATTGGAAAGGACTTGCTTCTGCAATAGCTCACTATTTTGCTGTCTTTAAAAACACACATATATATATATACTTGATAAATTTTGTTTCCTCTATATTTTATTGTTACTATATGTTTTTCCTACTGGATTGTATCAGCTGCTTATTGAAGCATATTTTGTTATCTGTTACCAAGAAGATATTCTTGGCTCTCCTGGACATCAAGTGGGACTTATTATTCACGTTTCTGTACTTGAATAATGCAATGGCTGCTCATAATCCTCTTACATCTGAGGATTTTCAACAGTGATTCAATGCCATGCAAGATGCTTTCTCTGGCTTTTGAAACTGGCCTTTACATGTGTGCATGTTACCTGAAAACTCTTTTATTCAGAGGTTTCTTAGTTTAATACCCACCTGATTCTTCTTAAACATAAGCTCATGTAACTGTGTAATTCAAAATTCAAAGCCTTCTCCAGAACAGGGAAATAGATGTAAACTACTTATTAGCCACCATGTATTTTTGCACTTACTGTGAAAGTGCATTTGTGACCTTAGTGTCACCATAAATGTCCAGAGAAATTGGTTTGGACTATTAAATCTCTGAGGTTGTTAGGTGCCAGAGTTCCAGTTGCTTGAAGTTTTAAGACAGTTCAACTTGTTTAAAGTCATAATATAGCCATCCCAATGATTTAATATCTAGCAGAGGCCTTCTTGCCAAAGTTAAAGCTGCAGAAAAGCAGTTGAAAATATATTTTACATCAGTGTTTTGTGACCTAAGTCTAAAATAGGGTTCTGGCTTTAGATGTCTTTGTGACTATTGCATGTCACCAAGCATACCACTCAGTGATGTACAGGAATGGAAATTCCTGATGCAGTACTTAAGACTTTCAATTGCTATCTACTTAAGAAATGTGTTGATGCACAACCTGCTCAAGAGATGTTCTGAGCCAATCACAAGAAAACCTGTTGCAGAATAAATTTAGTGTCTAGCTGATTTTAGAAACTGTCATAAATATCCCAACTGAGCATGTAAAAACTTCCAAATATATTGTTATATACTGTTGCATAGTGTAATATGTTCAAAGAGGGTTTCCCCTAAACGCATAATAAGTTCTGTTATGGGTCACTGGGCAAAAAGCAGAAACAAATATAGACAAGCACAGACTCACTTTTGGGGAGACATTGTTAAATAATTAACAATGGACTAAAAGTAGATATCCCTTCTCCAGACATGTGGAATAGAAATCCAGTCGATTCATAGGTTGCCTAAAAGGAGCAAGTGGCAAAAGAATTTAAATTCTCTCATGAGAGACAGTTCAGCATAAGCTTAATGTGAGATGAAGGAATAATTGGTCAAAAGAGATACAACCCTGGTTTACAGGGAGATTCTTACAATCAGGGAAAGCCACAGCTGAGGATATCTTGGTTGCCACAGCTGTTATCAGCACTAATCTGTACTTCTGTAAATCAGTATAAGAGAACTACTTGCTTGCAAATAAAGGAAATGAGTATGTTGCCAAGATGCTTGAATAATAAACTAGCTATGATTGACATTTCCATTTCCCTATTGAGCAGAAAAATTCCTTATGGAACACTGTCTGCTCCTTAGTGTCTCTTTTCAAAGATCTGAGAGCACTGAAATCCAAGGCAAGGTGTTATAGGTGAAATAGACTTTGGTTATGTGCATAGTGCAGGATTTTGTAATCTTCTTTATAGCATTCAGTCATGCTTCCATTCTTTTATACTTCTCTTTGGTACTGGGAAGACCACCATAATATGTGTGCCTAATGCAAAAGAATTAGACTCTAAAAAATGCACACACTTTCAAGTCTTCTCCTCCCACCCCTACCTCCATCCATCCCCACCCCCCAAAGTGCATAATTAGAAGTTCCTTATTTTAAACTATCTTTTGATTATTTTATTTCAAACTTAGTCTTGACAGAATATCTCTTAGTCAAGACAAAGCCTTAAACTAAATCAATGAACTAAATGCCCCGCTCTTTGCACACACATCAGACAGTGCATATGACTTTATGGATTGTCTTAAATCTTCTACAACACCACCAATGAACTTTGCAGCATGAAGTCTGCAGCATTATGAGAGCAATATCAGCCAACTGGTAAAGTCAGCTGTAAAATCATACTGGCCAGTCATTTAATTTCATATTTCCACTGCATGTTGAAGAATTCTGTGAATAAACTCTTTTCTAGATATTGTGAATTCTTCTGGAACATGCATAATCAAATAAGCATTTTAAACTAGTTACATCATTGGCTTTTTTTTTACAGACACTGGACAACAGCACTACTGATCCATTATTTCTTTTTACATAAAAAAGTGAATGCAAAGCTACTAAATTTGAAGTTGAATAAATCAACTTCTGTTATGCCCCAAAGTATAAAGTATTAGACAGTCTAACATTATTATAAAAATCTGTGTTTTGCAAAAGAATGACATGGATACATTATAGGAATCTGAAAAGAAAACCTTTGGGAGATCATCTAATGGTAGCAATTATGCAATATGTAGCAAGATAAAAGTTCAACAGCATAAATATTGATGGCAATTAGCTAAGAATTAAATGCACAGTTTAAAAGGTAAGTGTCGTATGAGAATTGAATGCTTCAGCAGAAATCTTGTTTGGAAAATGCAGTGGAAGATTATTTCACAAAGTTGTGCTGTATCATAAGCACACCATTACTAAAGGGTTTTGATTAAGTGGAAGAGACCAAATTTGTTTCTCTAAAACTTAAAATTCTCACATAAGCATACAAAATGAGAAATAGCTTAGAATTAAACAGGATGAAAGAAGACTTGGTTTTATTCCTACAACAAAGATAGAATATATCACTGCAAAACTTGATATCTCTAGTTGATAACTACTGTATCTTGTCTCAGTAGGATGTGTATGTATCCTGTCTGGATGTTTGCATGTCTGTTAATACGATGTTTGATATGAAATATGTTTCAGCTTATAAAGTTGCTTCATACTGCTGTCTGAACACTAGTGCCACAGTTTTGCAGTTCAGACAGGCATAAATTGGTGTTGAACCAGACATTCCACCCTCTCCCTTCAGCCCTGGCTGCACCACCCTGTCCATATGCCAATGCTGCTTCTGTTTTGACACAGTTGCCATAACTGCAGTCTCTTTCTCTGGGATGATTCCCTTATTCAGACCAGATTTCTGTTAAGCAGAGGGGAATGGCAGTGACAAGCTGAGGATGGGCAGATGTGAGTGGGCCTTGGTCTTATGTTTCAGCAGTGATGCTGGCATATGCTGGTTTGCACTGATTAGGGAACAACATGATCACTAAGGAGAGAATTGAGGTGAGACAAAGACTGATCTGTCAAATGCAGGAGATGACAGCTGGTCTAAGAAAGCAACAGCTGTTTTTCTAAGAAAGAGCAGCAATGATTATTTTATTCAGAGAGTGGATAAGCTCACTCCTGAAGTAGAAAGACATTCCAGGGGAGAAGTTAGTAGGCAGATTTACATGATATGCAAAGTTATTCTCAGTGAATCATCAGCATCTTCTGAAGTTTGAGCAACACAGGAAGGGCAAATGTCTGTAACCTGGGGCTCATTTATTTTCCTTTTAGAACCATGGCAGGTAGACAGATACTAGTCCACAGGTGACAGGAACATTTGACAAAGGGTCACTCATGCTACAGAGGACCCTTTGTAATTCATATACCCGATGTAACTACAAACTAAAACAACTCCCATTTGATGGCTCCACTGGGGCCACATTTCAAAGTTCAGCCCTCAGAGACAGAAGATAGGAAAACAGACCCCCTAGCTATGGCTACAGATCAGAGCACATCAAAAAAGCTTTGTATGGACTGTGGAGGTTACCTGTTACCTTCACACAGGAGAAGATCACTCAAGAACCTGATGAACCAGGGACACAGGGATTCCTGGCTGCAAGGCAGGAATTTCCCTTTACCTATTTCCCCAGTTCTAAGTGTGTCTGGGTACTTGCCATGCCAAATGTCTGTGTTGCACTTTACAGACAAATTGTGGTGTAGGTCTCTTGAAAAAACCTGGAAGAGGATAACTGAAAGGCTAACCTATTCCTCTAGGAAGATCTTTCATCTAAAGAATGCAAGTGCAGGCAGTGAGACAGAATCTTGGCAAATGATGACCTTCTACAGCTGGAAAGAGACCTTTCTTTTCAAACTTAGCACATTAAGGTTGTAATTTTATTTCTTTACTTCCATCTTTCATAAACATTTTTCTATCTTGTATGATGAAAATAAGTACTTTTATTTGCATTCATGCTGACCACTCTGAAGAGTGAGTTTTAAGAGGAACTGAATCCCATGACCTTACTTAAGATGAGCGACAGCCTACTTGAAAGCAGATAATGCTTAACATTATCAATTTCATAGTGGAGTTAGATAATATACTGCGTAGTCTACTCATGAATGCTCATATTTATTAAAATTATTCAAATTTCTATCAATGTAATTGGCAATGTTATAAATTGCTGCAAGCTATGTTGGAACATCCAGTCCTATCTCATCACTTTTATACCCAGTCCTACTTCAGCCCTTATTCTTGGCTCATAGGATGACACAGGCCCATAATCTTCTAACATTTTCTCAGAGCAAGTGTTTATCTTCTTTAGCTGTTGTCAAAAGTCTGTAAGCCTTTATTATCAGTCTTTATTATAAGCCTCATCAACTTACTGAGTCACATTTTTCCACTGATTTGCACAGTACAGAGCCACTCACACCTGAGCAATGTGAGTGTTTGGTGACTGTGGAACACTTTTAATCAGGAAAAATATTTGACAGCTTTTTAGCACTTTTTTTTTCACTAATATAAATAACAGAATGTGTAAAGCAGAAGAAAAGAAGAGTCTGAGGTGCCTTAATTGCTCTTTATCAACTACTTTTGCTGTTGACATAAGCAAAGGAAGTTTTCCCTTGAGAAACATATTCCCTTTGTTGATGTCGGTGCTTTTAAAAATCAAAGCTATGTGAAGAAACGATGGCATTGGAAGAAAAAAAACACTTGACATTAGATTAAGTACCAAAATTATTTCTCTTTTCAAACACCTCAGATGAGAGAAACTGAAAAGAGGATGTTTGTGCAAGTAATAAGAAAATGTATTTTTTTTCCATGACAACTGAAATACTTCTTGTATTTTAGCAATATGCAATGGAGACTGCAAAGATAAAGCTGAATATATATATAAATATATATATAAACACATACATAAATATATAAATATGTTTAAAAACTAATAAACCAGGGGAGTGGATTGGTTGTGGTGAGATAAAATGGAAAGAACAGAAAAAACTGCTTCTAGACCTCATCTGAAGAAAGAGCATGGAATAAGATGATAGCTCTTCAGATTAGATTACAAATTATGAGATGCAAAGTGTCTGATTTTTGTCATTTTTTTCATAGTTTGGAGGAAAACTTTATTCTAAGTAATAGCTGCAGAAGACATTGTTTGCTTAGGTTCCTGCCTTGACTACTTCTTAAATAGTCCTATTAAAATCAATGAGACAATTCCCTGAGCAAAAACTAAGGACATATGTGTCTGAATGAGCTTAAGAAGCTACGTTACTTGATTTGTGGGTGCTTTCAGGCAGCTAGACTTCTTAATGGACAATATTATGGATGAACCCACTGAAGATAAAAATAACACCCACAGCTTTCAAGAGCTGCGTTAGAAATGTGTGCCACCAAATAAATTACCATCTACAGATTTACATAAATAGAAATATGAAAGTATCATTCTTCAGACTTTCTGAAGGCCAGTAGAGCAAGTGATGATTTACTTGAAACATAAAATGGGCTGCTACTAGATTCAGAAAACCACTTTAAGTCTTAGTAGATCAATAGCAAATAATGGTCCAGAACGCCACAACATTCCTGAAAGTTTGTTTGCCTGAAAGACTTTGAATGAGTAACAGTGATATTGAAATACTTAAAGTATTTTTCTGCTAATAAATGCAGTAAAATGTTTCTGTTATGTAGTGAAGGGGAAATGCAAAATAAGTAATATTTTAAGTTTGCTTAAAGACAACTGCAAACTGAGGTAGCTAACAACAGAAGAGATACTTCAATTAATTAACTTGGCCCTAGGTTCTTGCTGAGATTGGCTAAATGTTATCGATTTTTAAAATCATTTCTTTGAGAACACTATTCTATAAACTAGGTCACTGTAATATCTCATTTCATGAAAATCCAAGGAATAATTAAAGTTACAGCTAAAATTATTATCCATTTCATTTGGTATAGATATTCTCTTCTAACAAATGCCCAGATAAATACTTTTCCAACAGTAGATCTGCTGGGAACAAGACCTGAGAGTGCAATAGCTTCCTCATTAGTACTGCTGGATGACAACTGGGTCTTCCCATGTATGAGAATTCTTTCAGCTTTTCTGGTGTCTTTAGCCCTGTTTCCTACAGTCTCAACACTGTAATCAAGAGAACGTTCGAAATAGCCGAGGGACTTGAGACTGTGTTCCAGACAGTAAATGCAGTGGAAGATGTATGTATGATGTACGTGGATGATAAACTATTATCACTCTTAGTAGTTTAAACAGTTGTGTGTTTAAAAATGAAGCAGAAAGGAAAATAAAAATAGCATAATTAACTGGCAAATCAAAGTGATCATTCAAGCCAGGAAGATACTGAAACCCAGTCTTGGTGAAGCAGAGAGGAAAATAATATTCAGTTAGATGAAACATAAATTAAGAGACTTCAAAGGCAATCTGAAGTGCAAATGCTGAAAGCTTGCAGAGAGCAGGAAAATAGTCTCTCCCTGATACAAAGGGAAAGATCTAGTCAGGAAGAAAAAAGAGGAAAAAAAAAAAGGTAAAAATAAAAGCCATCTACTTTATATTCACCATTTTTTTCCAGCTGATTCAAATTTATGTGTCATAGAAGCAAGCTTATGGCTGGAAATTTACAATGAATCCCAGGTTTCTGGCTTCCTTCCGTGGTTACTTCCTACAGCTTTGGTGGGTGCTGAATAAAGTCCACTCTGCTGTGCAAATTCAAACTCCCAGACAGTTAGGTTACGTGGAGAAACATATGACTTCTCAGGTGCCAGATGTTGTCAAAGAGCCCACAACCTTGGTTCTTTATATCTCACAGAAGGGCCAAGAAGCTGTAGATGAATTAATGTTAGCATTTCCTACATAGCCCACTAAAAAATCTCTGACTGACTTCTCCATAAACTGCAGAAGGAACAGAGACTTTGACTTCAGCAAAAACACCCAGGAATTAGTTCTGCTTAGATTAGCATGGAGCACAGCACAACTGGCAGATCACTTGGTGCTGAGGACTGGCAACTACATTACATATGGTTCAGGGGGGTCTACAGACCAGACTAGCTCTGCTCTGCTCCTGGCAACAAAATGCCTATTAGGAGCTAAAATGTATTAGATACCCAGACCCTATTTCCTAGCTTAGTTTCATCTGAAAAGAACCTATTTTTTTTTTTGTGCTTTGATAGAGTTTTGTGAAACAAACCAAAGAGCAGAAAATGGAGGCTATTGGGAGCTATATTTCAAAACTGCACCCTTGATCTAGAGCAAAGTACTGGTACAGACTCACTCCTTGCTGCTTAAGTTGGAGAGAAGCATCTGGTCAGATTTAGAATGCTTTTGTGGGCAGGAATGAAACTGAATTTTTGACATGTTGAAATCAGAGAGGGAAAGATCTGAACGTGTGGAGTTTGTGTGTTCTTTCTTGACCAGCTTTTAATTAAAGAACCAAGTGCACACTAGATTGCCAGGGAGTGAGAAGACCAGTCTTTCCTTCTCAATAACACAGAAAAAGCAAACAAGTCCTTTCCATCATCCCTTACCACACCTGGCAGATACACATCTGCCCTAAAGCTATTCTTTGCAAGTAATGAAGATGAGGCACTGTCAAAGATCAAGATCAAAATGTTCTGGAATGCCAGAACAAAGTGATAATTTAAGTCATGTTAACTTGCTGGAATTGGATAGTAGAATTGAAATGAATGAAAACAATGACTTGCTGGCAAAAAAGTCGACATTTTTTGGACACCTGCAAAGTTGCCTAGGTTTACTTGTCTCTGTAAGAGGTGACGTTGTGAACTGCCTGCCATTGATGTTCACTCCATCACAAGGTAAATTAACTGAAAAGTAATATTATACATGTTCTTATGCAGATGAACATGATAAATAATGTTAAATTCTCATGGATTCTTTTCAAGGTAATCATACTTTTTCAGTCAGCTGAAGGCTTTTGAAACAAAGTATGGCAAATACAATTTTTGGGGTAGAGATGTCACAGTGGTTTTGTCTTTTTTTATTAAAAACAAAACCTTTTAGTCTTTTCCTCAAGATATTAACCTTAGAGGTTATGGACTGCAGTTCTGCTATGGATTAGAAACCACTGGGGAGAAAGGCAGGGAGAAGAGCGAAAATAAATAACTGCAACGTGGATGGAAGTTAAAATTAGGTGCCTGGCTAGGATAATATGCCAAATTCTTTAAGTTAAAAAAACAAACCAAACCAAACCAAACCAAAAACCAAAGATAAAACAACAAAAATTAAACCCATAAGGCTGTCCTGAGTATAGCTAAGAGTTCTGTTTTACAAGCTTTGCACTGTCCTATATGTCCCTACTTTTTACTTACTACACAACAAAATCATTTGGGGGCAGGGAGAAACTACACGACAAAGCTGTGTCTGCAATGCTCTCCAATATTAAGTGCTATACATGGCAATTCATAAATTGAGACAACCCCTGACTTTCACAGGCTACATGCTCAGAATGTGAATTAATCATTAATCTGTTTTTTAAAAGAACTAAGGAGAACTCCACAGGTTAAATTTTATGTACTTCCTTTGAGATGTTCCTGAATTTATATTTTTTTATAGTAAGATCTTGAAAACTCTTCACCTTCTGCCCACTCATTAAGTTTCTCCCTATTTCAGCAGCAAAGAGTGATCCTTCAGATAATAGCCAAGACAGGTTTTCTCCAGGGTAGGTTACATCCTAAGTACTGAGCTGGAAGATCTATGAGAAATATCCCATTTCATGCCATTAAAATATATTGTAAACCACTGAACATAAACAGTTAAAATGTATGTTAGGGAAGTGCAGAACGTGCAAATTGTATCAGCAACTTCCTTCTGATATTTCTTAATTTCTAGTGTTGGGCATCCTTAATATTGTGCAATTTTTATAAGCGCATCATAAGTACCAAAGTAGCTGTCATGAGATACAGCTGACAAAGAACTGTAGGGTTCAGAAAATAATAGGAAATGGTGTGCAAACAATAGGAATCACAATTACCTTGCCAAGGTTTAAAAACATGCTTTGCTTGTCATCCTTCATGCTTCACAACACAAGTCCTTATCATAGCAATTGTCTGGGTTTAGGAAGAGCTAGCCCTTCCATTACAGGGATTTCATATCCAGCTCTGAACTCTTTCATATGGTGCTGTTCAGTATTACCACAAGAATATCATGTTAGCCAGACCAATAGCCTGATTCAGCATGTCAGCCTTTGTGTTCCCTGTCTCTGTGCCATGTATCCAAGGCAGAAACTCTGCTTTATTACCTAGCAATAACGAAAATCTGCACTCTAATATCTGTGTCTTAAAGGAAACTGGCCATGAAAGAGCATGCCAGTTCTTGATTAATAACACATTCAGTTTCCCTCCCAGACCTCTAAGCAGAAGATTTGGCAGCTATGTACAGTTGTTATCATATGAGAAACACACACTGGGTATTAAAGAGGCTACACAGGAATGAGATACAGAAACTTAGGGAGACCTGGAGCATTACCACAGGATCTATTGAAAGGAATAGTTTGTATAATTATAGAAGTAACATTTAGGAGATAAGTAGTATTTAGGAGGTAAGTTAAATGAAGAACCTCAGATGCCACAATATAAGAACCAAGGAAACAAACAAATGAAGAACTGAGTTTATAGAATCAACTATAAGGAGGAAGATCAATAAAGATGTGCCAGAGCTAACCTCCAGAAAAGTAAGGTCAGATATTATAAGGAACTAGTTCTTTGAGTGAAATATCTAAGATATTTTACTCTGTACTGTTGGCATGAGTAGATAATGAAGACTTTATCTTGCAACATGACATTATAAAAATAAAACCATTGTCATCTGCACTCCAAAATGTCACTGATAACTTTTAAAACTATATTTGACTCTGTATAACTTATTGTTCCAGATAGTATTATTACTTACTGCCTGTGCTCGAATAATCAGAAACAGTGATCAAAATGTTATCTCTGGCATGTTTCAGGATTTTTAACAGTCAGACACATAATCTATGAGATACGATAAACTAGTTTCAGGGGCATGGCAGATATATCTTCCCATCTGCACACTGCTTCACTGTCCTGCATGGGCACAGAAGAGGAGATGGATCATTCACCTAGCTCTGAGGACTGTCTTCCTACACCGTTTAGGTACCCAAACCTGTTTTGGATTCCTCTCTGGAGCTTGTCATCTAGAAGATATAGTACTGTATCTTCCAGATGCAAAATTCTAACTTTATGTAGGTTCCAAGATTCTTGCTCCTTGAGTTCCCCAGATCAGATACAGTTTGGATTCTCTCCTTTTCTTTGACATCTGGTCATCTCTATCTACCCAAGATCTGAAATGGATTACTCTTCTGAATAGAGATAGTCTCTTATGTACGACTTATGTATGAAATAAGACAGTAACTTTTGTGTGTTTTCTTAAAATGCAGCTGGCAATCCCAAGCACATTCTAGTACTGTGACAGTTCTACTGCATATAAAATCTTTTTTTCTTTGCATCTCCAACCCCAAGAAACTTAACCCATTTCTCTGGCTGAAAAAAAGAGGAAAAAAGTCCCTATTACATAAGATGGGGCTTTTTATCACCTGGTAAGGTTTTTGCTTTCTTCCCTTCCAAAGGGTCATGCACTGCACCTTATTTACTCATGCTTGTGCTACCACATAAGGAGTTATTAACATGAGTTTTCAAGCAGTCCATAGGTCTCTATGGGACACATCAGCAAATACCTTCCAAAACAGTATTTCTGCGATATAGTGGAGCTGACAAAACACTGTATTTTAATATGAAAAGGGAATGACACCTTTTCAAATGTCTCTTATCTGCCGAAAACATTCATAATTTATATAGTTTTCTTTTAGTAGGACTTATCAGAAGTTAATTTTTCATACTGATGAGCACCTATGGTCTAAAACTAAGAACCTTTGCAACGCTTCCTGTTGGGAACTTAAAATCACTAGCAAGTCATAAAAATTATCTTCTCTCCAAGCATGAAGTGAGTTGCAAAAAAATGAAACCATTGCTGTCATAGCTACCATCATATGATGGTGGCTGTGTTAAATATTAAAAAATAGTTTTATCATACTTTTGATTTTCAATTTGTCATAGGCCTCTTAACCTTCTGTAACACATTGTGCTTGAGGATTAGGGCCATTAGTCTAATAACTATAATTAGTCATAATTATCCTAATAGGAGATATTAGTTAATGAAATCTCATTTCAATGTTCTTAATGGATTTAATTAATGCAATATTTATGTCAGCTTGAAAAACAGAGGCATTTTGCAATGCACCTAATTCTTAATGACTTACTAAGAAGTATTACTTTAATGGAAGTTGCCAAAATATAATCATATGCACCCTCTCAATGTGCCATAAATATGCCTTACAGTCACAGTAACATGAGGGAATTATCAGGACCTTTATACCTCTTTGCCTTACTTCTGCTGAAAAGACTTTTTAAGCATCCTTGGCTGGCACTTTTCTAATGGTTTAGCTCCTTCCTAACGTTTTTTTTTACTGCTCTGCCAAGCAACTAAAATGTTATTCAGTCAATAGTGTCCCTTCCTGTGGTCCCTCCCTCCCTTTCTGTGACATGGCAAACAAAACTAAACAAACTGAAAATTTCCAAGACCACAATAGATCACAATAAGAAAAATATCCCTGTAGCACTATTACTTCTGAACAGCTCTGAACTGATAGAATTTGTGTTTACATTTATCAAATAAGCACCTAAAAATGAACTATCACATGCTGAATTCTAAGTGCTAATTGAATGTTCATCTTGATTTTATAATGGAAAAACATACGATTTTAAAGAAAATTTTTATTTACCAGTTTCAAAGGCCTTATGGGGTTAGGTTTTCTCTTTAAATCTATCATAGTCTTTATTCTTCTACTCCATGCAGAAAATCAGTATGAAGCTTTACTATATTGCTGTCATAACTCAGAGCCTAAAGAAAACTGTAAAGAAATCTGCTTTAGATTTCCAGAAATATCCTTACCTGTGAACACAGGCAGCTCTGACCTTGGGGAAAGTGAGGGAGGCCCATTCTTACCAGAACTTTAAAACCCTCAGTAAAATATTTCCAAGTCCATTTCCTCATGTTTGCTAACCGTGATGATGTCCAACTGCATGAGCACCAAGCCTGGCACCACAGCACATTAGAAAGGGAAGTTTACCTCAGCTGTGTATTTGCCCTCAAGTGGGGACTGACAGGAGCTGAAAGGCCCTAGAGTCCTATGTTTAAGCATATTCAATCAAAAGAAGACAAAAGTTTTTTTAAAAAACATGATATAATCTCCAGGAAAAAAAATGTATTTCAGAGGAAAACAGTATTGTTCTGGGTACCATACTGAAGACCCACGTGGACTTTGCTTTCTACATGAAGACAAAGAAAAGTTGATAGGGAACTTTTATTTTTCCAGCCTCACTGCCAAAGAGACACAGATGCTTAGTCTGCCTGTCCCCAGTGAAAGCAGCAAATGGTCCAGGAACTTGGACCATTCATGTAAAAACAGAGTAATAGCACTCTTCTATGTGATCAAGCAGGGAACCATCATTTTCACTCTGTCCATCAGAATAAATGTTTCCTTAGAAAAAAAAAAGAAGATATTTCCTACCAGGAATTTATTCTAACATAAAATTATCAATTACATCTAAGTTTATAATACTTGTACATGTATTCTGTACTAAGTAAATTGAATCTGCAAGTTAAATGTTAACACATCATCCAGCACAATATTTCTAAAATCACCTCTGTAGGTTAGAAGCCAAATGTTGTTTTGGCAATGACTTAAGCATGTATGATTTAGATGCTTTGGAAATTTTAAGCCTAGGGTTTTCAAATATTTGGTGCTAAAGATAAAATGACAAAAGAGATTTTGAAAATAAAAATGAAAAGGAAAAAAAAGGAAAAAAAAAGCAAGCACTGCATCGAGAGTTGAGGCTTTGAAACCCCAAAAGACAGTTATGTCAAAAAACATTCCATTTTAAGAGTCTGGCTTTTCCATAGGAATGAACTGATTTGTATTGATATTTTTGGTATCACTAACTTTGCTTGTGATTGTTTTATGTCCTAAGCAAATTGCTAAAATTGCTGGTGAGCTCTTATTTCCCTTTTCTTCCCAGCAACCAATTCCCACCCATTCCCTTATGCCAGCCCCTTAGCTCCGGTGGTCGTATCATTTAGTCAGGCTCCCTAGCTGATGTCCTGGGAGTTGATCTTTGATTGCTTCTTTTTTGTTTGATTAGTTTTAAGCTGTGTCAACTCATTAAGGACCTGGGTATGGGCCCATGACAGGCATGCTTCAGCTTTCTTCACCTATCACAAACCTAGGAACAATATGCACTGAAAAACTATTCTAGTTACCATTTAGCTTTGGGCTACCCCTCCATTGGGAAGAGAACCTTGCCCAAAGAGAAGCTTTACAGTAATTATCATCATCCTGGAATTTTACAAACAATACACATGATAATGAAGAACGTTTTAAAATATTGCCCTAATCATTATTAATTCCTTTGATATTTATGGTAATAATGATAATTATGATGAACTCATTTTGCTCTAATGTGAGTGCTTCTGAAACTCCACATTAATTTGTAATGCTATATAGAAATATTATTCAAGAAGGATATTACACACTATATTTTTTCAAGGTATGCAAACCCTTTGAAAGCAAAGACCTGAAAAAAAGCACACTTTTTCAGCTGAGTAGATAGTGTTTGATTATACCTGTAGTTTCTGCTGAGATTTAACAGTGATGAAAACTGACAAGGTTGAAGGGAAGAAGCAGAGGCTCATGTCACAGGGAATACTTACAGAGAGAAGAAAAATCTTGTACTTTTCAAAGGCATTTGCTTAAATAGTTTTTGCTTTCATTTTACCCCTAGTGACAACTGCCAGATTAATGCCACTGGAAATTAAAAATCATAAGTTTATTCAGTATGTAAAGAGTGCCAGCTTCTGCTAATGTTGATTGAAAGAGTGATTAATAATGAGACTTGGGTGATTCAGGATGCATATCTGTTCCGGCGTAGCATCATCACTGTAGTATCTTTACTAATGATCAGGGTGTTACAGATATATTAATCTACTATCTTCACAGTATGCCAATTTCTCATAAATTAATAACTTAAACCATGATACTTCAAAATCCCAAATTTAGCTTCTAATGTGGTTTATTTTTTCCACTTGATCTATCTGTTGCACTTAGGCCTGAGCATTTTCCACAGAGGTGAAAGGCCAAATCTAAAGTAGGTACGTGGTTTGGTCTGTGTTGTCAAAGCTTCTTTCAGAATACTAGCAGAAGTTGAGATCTGCTTTTCACACCCCATCAGCACAGAACTATTGCATCATACCATTTTCCCTGGCAGCAAGGCTGCTAGAAGTGGCTCCAGTATCCTGCCATCCTGCCACTCAGTCTGCCTTCAGACCTGCCTGGTGAATTTATGTTATTTAAAGGGCCTCCTTTTTATTTTTGCAGTGTTATTATCAGCTGATGGCAAGTCACAGGGGTGGAAGTCATTGGCAAGTGTAGAAAAAGCTGCCTAAGTCAACTTTGCCGCCCAGGGAAAATGGAATGACAGGCCTCAAATTCATGTACCAATGAAATTCACTAAGAATTTAAAGTAAATGGGATTTAAGTAGCACATTGGCTGCTCTGCACAGGTGTTTTTGTCCTGCTGGGGAAAACCCGGCAAGAATTCATTCAGATTCAAGAAGGATGTCACTATTTTCACAACCTTTTCATTTTCACTTTTTGAAAACACTGGAGTTTGTGAACTTTATTATGCTAAAATACACATGAAAATCAATGAGCAAAATCAAATGCACTTTGTTAAGCTCAAACTCTCTGTTATTCTAGACAGAGCACAGCTGGAAATCCTTTGAGTATTGATGTCTATTCCTCTGGAATAAAGAATGTGTAACCCCCCCTCCCCATTCTCAAGGCTGTTGCTATGTGCCTCTGATTCCTGGAAACTAGCTTCTGTCCTCTGAGCAACAGGCAAGCAGGCAGATATCAGCATAGCCTAAATACTGCCAGCATTACACTGCTGCAAAAGGTACCTTTAAGCTCCTTTTGTTTCCCAACCCTTTTTTCATATGCTGCTTACTTAACGAGCTGCAGATGAGGTGCCTGTCACATTAATGGGGTTATGTGAGGAAGAGGAGCTGAGGTGTAGAAAAAAAAAAAAATAGATGGAAGGTTTCCTGTGAAAAGAAAGATTCCTTCATATCTTGCATGTGCTCAGTGGTACTACAATGTTTCCCTGTAGATAAAACCTTTGCATTGACCAGTAAGGATAAACTTTAAAAAAGATAAAAGCAAAAAGCAACAAAAAATCTTTAACCTGAGCTAGACAGCTGCTCAAAAACAACCATACAAAAATACTCCCACAAAACAGAAAGTGAGCAAAAGATGGTAGGCATTTCTCAAAGGACAGTTCTCTTGAATTGCTCATGTTTCCTACATCTTTATGTCTCCAGCTCTACAACAAAATTTCCAGGAGGAAAGAAAACTTTCCACAAGGCAACAGAAAAGAAATGGTTTGCAACCTCTGGTTTTGTTTAACATCAGATCTGTTAGAATGCCAAAAGACTTTTTTTTGAAGATGTNTCACTGAGAGAGTGGTTGGGCACTGAACAGGCTGCCCAGGGGGGCAGTGAAGTCATCATCCCTGGAGGTGTTTAAAAAAACAAGTGGATGTAGCACTGGTCTAATGGATATATTCATGTTTGGATGAAGGTTGGACTCAATGATCCTAGAGGTCCTTCCAACCCTAATGATTCTATGAAGAAGTATCCTTGTGCTATACTGTTACTAAACAACAAAATACAAACAATTCTCAGTTTAATGAATATTATAAACTCAATTATTTTTTTCCTAGTTTTTTTTCAGAAACTGATCGCATTTCTCTTTGTTCATTTTGTGATGCTGGGAAAAAAAATAATCAAAAGATTCCTGACCTTGATATCCTTATCATCTGAGGATATTTTCCAAAAGGCCAAGAGTAATTTGTGATAACTACATTCAACTAAAATGAGCTGAGAATATATTTTTAATAGCTTTATGAGTTGTATTGTGGTGTGAGGTTATATATATGTTTAAAGTTATTTTCTTTCACATGAATACATGCAAATCCCATGGCAAACAAATGGAAGAGTGAACAAAACTGACTGTAAAAGCAGAAAAATGTATATTAATAAAAGAAGCTCAAAGCCTCAATTAATAAAGGTAGCAAATTTCTTAGACCTTTCAAATTTCTGATTTTTCTACAAATATTTGATCTTTTTTAACTATTAGTAATAGAAACATTTAGATTAAATTATAACCCAAAGAAAGATTGAATATAGCATGAGATAATAAGTTAGCATTTAAAAAAAGACATAAGTCCCTAGTTGATAGTATTTTTGGTATATTGTGGTATTTGGCTGTCTTATAACCTTCCAAATTGAATGTGTTTATTACTGATTGTTTCAAAAGATGTTCCTTAATGCTACTGAGATTTTTGATTCCTGTGTCCTTTTCCCACTTGCCCATCACTGCTTTAAGTTGGTATGAACTTTGTATTAACTTGCTTTCCCATCAGGTTCTTATTCTTAGTACTTCTATAAGCTTTACATTTGAACATCTTTTGCATTTGTATTGTACTTTTTTTGTTTGTAAACAGAATGGATTTTACAGTACCTTGCATTTTAATTTAAAATACTACGAGAGGCTATAAAACTTTAAGAATTTGCTTTGAAAGTATGTTAAAATTAGCATTTGTATTTATCACTTCACTGTGCTGGTGATAATTAGTGGAACGAAATAGTAAACCACAGAAATTCATCTTTTATGGCTGGATAATTCCATCAAGAGGGAACAAAAATAGGCAGGTCTCTTTTTTAATAGGCTTTGAGATGCATCTGTCTTACAATAGACATCAAACCTCATCAGTCATATAAAAAAAATACATTGTCCTTATTTAGTTACTTGAAATATGACTTTTAAAGACTAAAAAGTTACTTATTGTTTTTGCTGCAGTAAATTTACAGCTTTTTACTTAACAGAATGCACAGGACCACAATTTAAATATCAGAAATGTAAAGACAGATTTGTAGTCCTTATTTTTATTGAATTAGATAAGTGCTACCACACCATAAGACTAAAAGAGATAATATCATAAAAAAAATCATGAAGTAGTGCAAATAAATTAAATTTAGTTACATTTCCCTGAACCAGAGCACGAGGGAAGGAGTGTTTAGGGCTGCAGTGCACCTTATGATAACAGATGTGTTACCACAACACATGGACTTTTGGAACCAGCACATTATCTGTCACTAAGACTGTGTTTCTTGTCTTGATGTGTTTTCAGCCCAGAAGTGCAATCTTTCAAAGGTTCATATAAACTCAGCATTATGAGCTAGCATCTTTAGGACAATCGTACAACTAAATATTGATTACTGCTCTAGATCCCATCTTGGAAATGAATGCCTTGATATAGAGCCATCGGTGAAGCCAGAGGTCAGAAGTACATCTTCTCTGGCATTTTTTCATTTGAAAGATTAGATCATGAAAAGGAAAAGGAGAATGGCAGGGACAGAGGGCAGAAACAAGACTGTTACTTCTACAAAAAATGCACAGGGAGGTGAAACTTCCATGAAGAGGTACTGAATAGCCTCACTCATCTCCTCAGTCTGTGTGGCCACACCAGACTGAGCTAGAGATGGGATGAAATTCTTAAAGATGATCTACCCAATATACCAGTTAATTCAAGACCACTATGAGTGATTTTTTATATCCAGTTTTAAACTTTGTAGCTGACTGCTGATCCTAGCAGCTTATCCTGGTGTAAAGGGTTATGTAAGAGCATGGCAAAAGCTTTAACATTGAAGTTCATAGTCTCCCAAGCTCCAACATGGGCTTGGATGAAGCAGTTTTTAGCCAAGAAGGGTGAAAAGGGACTTCTTTCTCAGAAAGACCTTAGCCTAGTCATTATGCACCCACAGCTGCTGAGTTCTGCCAGCTGTTGAAGAAGTGGCAATGAATTTTCCCCTTCCCCTGATGATCCAGGCAAAGTGGGGATCTGCTGAGGATTTGGCCATGTCATGGGTGCAACAGATAACAGGTTAGTGGCAGCACAGGGCTGTGCTGCAGTAAATCTGCTTCCATTTTTCTTTTCCTCTCTTCCTATACAGTTTATAGCACATGCCAGCAGAGCTTGTTTAGTGACCCTTTAAATTCAGTTTGGTCTGATCATTTCTTTGTAAACCTATTCCAGGCACTTGGCTGATGACAGTCATGAAGTGTTGACTGTGGACTGGTTTAATCTCTAACCATAGCCCCTCCAGAACTGTTGTTTTTGGAAATGATTTTTAGTACAACAGATGACTAGAATAGATAAGACCCCCTTTATGCAAGGGTCTCCTTTATTACACACATCTTAAATATTTGTTCTCAAATACTACATCTGATGGCAAGCCCTTTGTGACACCTCATTGCTGGTGTTCAAGAGAAATGCTCCTTTAGCTGAAATCAAATGGCAGTGAATGTTGTATCTGTTGTTTACATGAAAGATGGAAAAAAAAGAAGAAAAAAAGAAAAAAAAAAAAAAGACATTTGTCTCCAAAACAAACTAATCCATTTCCAGCTTGAGCAGGATGTTTTCAGATTTTTTGATTTTTTTTTTTTTCCTCTGAAAGGCAAGGAAGCACAGTATATAAAAGCCAATAGTAGATTCCTTGGAGACTTCACTGTCTTTGAGGTACAAAAGACTAAATACTTTTAAAATGGAATGTGTGTTTTTCATCATTTTGGAATTACCAGTCAACAACACAGAATGCAGACTATACCTGCAGGAAGACATTTTAGAGTAAATGTTCAGAAAAATTGTCAAAGCTGGAGTCTGAGAGGGGGCAATGAATGTCATGGAGGAAAACCTAACAAAGTTTTTACATATAAGTGACTCCCCAAGAACTCAGCTACAGTATGGGGCCCAGTTCTAATGCTGAACTCATGACTCCAAAAGATCTATTATTTTATACATTTTGAACGTGTTAAAAGATTAGGTATAGAGGGTGGATAGTCAGTTTTTGAATAGCTGTGTATGACAGATGAGATGCCTAGTGACTTACACGTGATGTATGAGCTTGTTCAATACCACTGAGATGTATGTACAATCAGCTAAATGATTTTTTAAAAAAATGCTAGCAATTTTTTGATACCTTGCCTGAGCTCCTTAAGAAAGATTAATCTCTTTACAGGGAAGCATCCATCTCCCTCTTCCCAGAAAATTGCACCTTTATTGAAGAACTTAATTTAGGGGAAGACAATTATTCTCAAACTAAAATCTTTATATTGCAAATACATTTTTCCTTATATACTTTATAAATACAGTGGTACTTAGGTATAAGAGTGTTTTTTAATATAAAAAAAATATATTTATCATACTAATAAAAAGCTATTTGAGATCACTGCTACTGCCTTATTACAAAGCAAACCAAAGATGACTTATATGAGAAGCCACAGCCTCTACTACTGTCAACCATCTTCCTAGTACAACAGTTTCATATTGAAAAGTCTTTGTACTTTTTTTTTTTCTCTTTAAGTTACTTTTTCTTTCTTCTAGGATAATTTTGCTGTAGCTTACTGCACTTCACTTTTATTATCAAGGGAACTGCCTATCTACTAGGAGAAGAGTGCACACCTTGTGAGCTTTTCCATGCATCAATATTGTACTGGCTCAGAAATAAACATGATTACTGAATTGTTTCTTACTCTCCTTTGCCTTTTGTGACCAATACAAATATGACTAGTTGTCAAGGGTTAGGGTTAGGCCAGCCACTGTGCAAATGACAGACACACTCTATTAACCCCTCTCCTTTCCCAAAGAGGAAGAGAATGGGAATAAGGGAGATACTTATGGACTGGAAAAATAGAAAAGCTTTTATGTAAATAGTAACAATACAAAGAAATACAGAGAAATATATACAGACCCAGTATTGGACCCAGTACCTCTGGTGGTAAATTCATCGTTGTCACCACTGATGCTGTGGAGCAGTCACTGGGGAAGTCCCAGGCTGGAATCAGCAGCAGATGGGATTCTGGACCTGGATTCAGGAATGCACAGATCACGGTCAAAGGCAAAAATGAACAAAGTCCTCCTTGGATGCTAGCCATAGAAGAAGAGGTTTCACCCTTGTGATCCCTCAGCTTTATACTGAATGTGCTAAGTGGCATGGACTATCTTATTGGTCAGATTAGGGTCACCTGTCTTGACTGCTCCTCCCCACAGGTGCACTTTTACTTTCTGCACCCCCAGTATAGTAAACAAGATTTAGCAGTGACCTTGGTCTCCACAGGAGCAAGTATAAGCAAGAGATTTTTAACATAGCAGTAGTAGCTATAAGCATCAAACATTACCACTTCTAAAAGACACTGTCTGCAAAATTATGCCATTAACTTCAGAAGTTGCAAGTTTTTAGAAGAGACCAAGCTGAAAAGTAAAATCAACAAATAGAATTAGTTCTGTTCTAACTCAAACCAGGAGACTAGTAAATAAATTCATGGGAATGTATTTTTTAGAGAAATCACTCCAGTTGGTTTTGATTAATAATATTAAATGTTAATATTTCAAATAAAAAATACGTGGAAAATATTTGTAGTATTTATTTAATTTAATTTAGCAATTTGGAGTGTGTTGCAACTGCTGATGCTAGTTTAAATTGACTTTCAGTTAATGATGTTAGAAAACTATTTAATTCTGATTATAAAAAAGAGACTTTACAGTCTAATGAATTTTTAATAAAGCTTCTGTGTATCATTGTATGGGGCTCGCTCCTTAACGCATGAGATGGAGATAACATTCCTCATATTCCATTTGTTTCCCTGTTTCAGGGAAATGATAATAAATCATCTGAACATTTGCATTTCCACCTTACTGACCTAAGAATAATCTCTCTGAACACATAGGAGCAAATTATTTCCTTAGCTAGGCTTCTACATTTGAAAAATTAATGCATGACATCTTGATTTGTTCTTCAGAAAAACATGTTAATTTCCTAAATCACACATACAAAATGCTGCAGAGCACTAAATATGTAGAGTGGACTCAGATATCTCAACGTTACTGGTTTAGTAACTTCAGTTGAGTTATCAATGAATAGAGAAAAAAATTGCAAAGAGCAATTCATCTGTTGAATATCTATTATCTGTACATCTGTTGTATACTACTTCTAACTCACTGGTTATAGTTTGAATGACACTAAAAATAGCAAGGTATCTATTTCTAGATACTGGAAGTAATAGAGAAGAGATAATCTGATCTATGTAAAAAAGAAACAAGTAAGGCTTCACATCTTCTTCCTACTCAAGCAACCATGGGGAAACTAGGCAAATATAATATTTTGTTTGGGACTTTTTGGAAAGCATATCTGATATTTAACTTCATTATTTCTCTCATGTCTGCTTCAGAGGGTAAAAAACTAGGACTGCTGTTACTGAGATTGCAGTCCCAAGTGCTGAAGTACGAAGCTGCACCTCTACGATATTGTTTTCTGGAAGATGCCTATTATTACCCAGTTCGGTTGTTGTTTACGTTATAGCCACAGGAAAACCATAACGTCTCCTTAGTATTTGCTTGAAGAGGGCAAAGTAATAAAAAGGGGTGACTTTTCTCTTGCTTGATGATTTCTGGGCCCTTGTATTACTATTCCAAGACCATTTTAGATGCAAATGTGCAGCAAAGAAAATTAGTTAAAGGGAATATCAATATAGATAGATTTCTTCCCTCCTTTTCCTGTCTTGCCCTACTGAATTTCTGTCTTGTCTGTGTTTCAAGATGCTGACTGAATGGTTGTGAACTCTGTTGTTTGACTACCCAGAGAATTCTGTTTGATGTTATGGAGTTATTTTTATGAAACTTTTTTTTCATGTTAATATCAGTCTAATAAAAAAGTCTTACGTGTAATAGAATGATGCAAGATCTCATTTTCTGTTGCTGATGGAATATAGTAAGAGAAAGTAATAGCTGAAGGCTATTTTTTTGCCTTTGCCTGCAGTAAAGGAGATTAGAATAATGCAAAATTACTTAAGTCAGATATTAGAAAGAGAGCATTAGAGAAGGATTGGAAAGGCACAGAGTAAGGTTTGGGAGGAAAGCAAGAAAAATACAGAAAGACTTTCTTAGCAGTGGAGATGAGTTCCATCCAAGATCAGAAAAAATAAATTAAGAGATATTCAAAATATGTGTAACAGAAAATGCAGAAGATTCTTAAACAAAATGAAAATAAGTCAGGGATCATCCTTGGAACAAGAATTAAGAGAAATATGCAACAAGACAGCACTGAAGTTGCAGAACTTCTGATACTAAAATGTAAAGAATGAAGATCTAAAATTTACTGTTTATGCTTATGTTATACCCTGTTCCTCTCAAATACCCCTCAAAACCTACTGTTAGGCCTGGATCTGCAAGGATCAGTTAATGGTCAGCATGAATTCTGGCTGCTAAGGTTTACATCTCCAATTAGAAAAGCATCCGTGCCTAGGAAGTGCATCAGAGAAGACAAGAAGTGAATCTCTTCCAAAACCTGCTGCTCATGGTGTTGCAATTAGGGCTCTCAGCCATGGAGCATCTGCACAAACTGATTTTATCACATACCAGGTAAAGATGCTCTAAGCCCTCAGTCCCCTCAGACAAAGTGAAATGACCAATCTTTGTGTCAAACTGATACAAAAAGAATGGAGACCTTAGTTCAAAAGTGATCAGGAAAAAAAAAAAAAAGTCCTCTCTTGTCTTTTATGTTGAGCAACAGTACCACTCAGTCATTCTTGAGACACCACTGCCCAAAGTTCAGACAAGCATTTTAAGAAATTTCTTCTCTATTTTCTTCCCTTATGTGTTTCCCATCC
The DNA here is from genome assembly GCA_013399075.1 of Chloroceryle aenea. Lineage (NCBI taxonomy): Eukaryota > Metazoa > Chordata > Aves > Coraciiformes > Cerylidae > Chloroceryle > Chloroceryle aenea. The sequence goes on along the minus strand of VWZY01012784.1, from coordinate 5,453 downwards.
TTCAAAAGAGAAAGACAGAAAGGACAAGAGGTAGATCTTAAATAAAAAAATATCCACTCCAGTCTTTTTGAATGGAACTGTATTTAGGTCTGTCAGCAGGAATCAGGTCCTTGGTATAGCCACCTGATTGTTTTTCTCAGTCCTAAAAGAAGCAGTATGCCTTCTTACCATCCAAACTGCAGTTCAGCCAGATACATGACCAGTGATTAACATTGCTCAGCTTGAACCTGAAGCAGCTCAGATTGATTCACTTTATAATAGAACTTGTAGGACAAGAGTATATTTTATTGCAGGCTTGATCCATTTGGTGAAAAATCAGACAATGTCAGTGCATACTAGTCCTTCAGATTTAGAATAGAAATATAAAATGTCTAAATAGCAGGAAATCTTATAAATAGAGTTTGAGAACAAAAACTCTGAACTGAACTTGATCATGTTAATCAAATCTAATCAGAAAATAAAGCACTGTTGGACTGGTAGGAAAAAGTGATAAAAAAGTTATCTATCTGCAACCTGGAGAGATTTTCTCTCAACAGAGAAAAATTATAGCATGTTATAAAACTGATATTTCCACTGAGGTCTATGATTTTTAATGTACAGTGAGTGATGAATTTTAGTTCCCAGGCTTGTCTTTTGAACTTATTCTTCAGAGCTCCCTTGAGACATCTGAGACTATGAGGTCAAAGATGAAGTGTTGTTTGTGAAAAATGTCCTTCCAGCCGTGACTGGGTGTCTCTATTGTTTATTGATTATGTGGATTTATTGTGGTACATCATGTTTGATAGAGTTCATACATTTAGCTTCTAGAAAATCTTCTAATAAACTGGGCAAAAGAAATTACGTTTTGGGATGTATGTTTAGGATCATGAATTTTCATCCTCCAGCTTCATCAAGACAGTTGGTGGTCCTCAACAAAATTTTTTCTGCTGATGAGCTTAACAAGGATGGGAATTATGGAAAGATTGGGAAAGTACAAGTTGTAGCTGATCACATGTTTTTCCATGTAGGTTTTAGTACACAGTAGGGTCACAATGGGGCCCTCATAATCTTGAATTTAAGAGTAGAAATTTATGCTGCAAAACCACTCAAGATATTGTATCACTATAATTTGTTTTGAGGTATAGTTGCTATAAAGACTGCTATGAGGAAATCAATTCAAAGTTTAACTTTATTTGTTAAAAACATCAGAAATTTAAAAAAACAAAAATTTCTCTCTCTGAGATGGTAATCCAAAGTGACCAGATTTCACTGATGTTTAAGAGCATGGTTGCATGAGCTTTCTTGATTTCTGTCATATATAGAATTTTCATTCACATTTTTGCATTCAGAAACTGCATGTAAATTACAGTAAGTCATGTTTATTTTATAGTTATGACTCAGTTTACTTCCTGGGGAGTCACCTATTTAGCTTTTTAATGTATTGCCATTAAAAAAAGCAAAAAAGTTACATGCTGTTTATGGTGACTGTGTGCACCAAACACAATATTTTAGTGGGTGCTGCTACAGTCCTAGGCATTTTTCAGTCAGAGCAAAAGCACACTAAGGCTACACAGAGGACTACTGCAGTATCTAAGGTGCTGGACTCAACAGATGAGACACAGCCACATGACAATGCAAACCAATTTTCACTTGCAGAATTAGTGTGTAAATTAGACCTGTGCTTAGGTGTTATAAAAATGCTGCTTTCAAGGGGGGATCTAGCACAGGTGAAGTCAAGGTGTTCTTACAAGCAGGACTGAACCCTCACTGTATGAAAAGCCATGAACACAGTCCATGTTTTTTACTTACCTGGTAGCTGCTCCATATCATAGAACAATGACGTCATTTTCTCCCTCGAGCAACTGTAAAAACAAGTGAAAACAAATGCTTTACTGTTGCCACTGTGGTTGTAAAGCTTTGAAGTTTGTCAGGAAAGGGATGAGCTAGTAAAATTGCATGTAGGCATTGAGATCTGTACTGGCATTCCACAATAAACATGGAGAACGTCAGAGGTTATATAGAAATATGGACTTACAAGACAGACACTACTTTAGTCAATAAACTCTATCTGCTTTTCTGCCCCCACTGAAAAACTGAAAATAATTCAGTGAGTCTCCACCTTTAGTCTTACCTTTTGTTCTGGCTCTTCTAGAAATCTCTGTACCTACTTTAGCAGTTCTAAACAGAGAAAAGCATACTGATCTGTAAGAAGTGTGTAGATAAGAAGCTATTGAGAAGTCTCTGCTTCATTCTGTCTTTGACATTTTCCCTGAAAAACTTAGGGCTGCTTCTGCTTCTCCTTTTTCTCCTTCTTTCACTCTTCTTTCTTCCTATGACATGGAGTCAAACCCACCTTCTGTTGGTTACTACTGTACCTGCCTCACTTCAGCTTAAGAGTTGCCTTTTTTACTACAAGTGAGCAGAAAAAGACCTCTGTATTTCTTAGCATCTGTGTTCCCTTTATAATATGATCTTATATTAATAATACATGTAGGGCTTATTTAAAATATCAACTCATCTACTGGAAATAAAAAAAGCAGCAGCTCCAAACAGTTCCCCAGCTGAAACTGGGAATTAAACTACAGCAATAAACTGCATGAAAATAATTCTCACAGGTCAAAGGGGGTATTCACAAGGCAGAGGCTAATCAGGCCTCAGTATCATAACAGAGACACTAATTGCCTGATTTTCAGTGTCGCTTGGCACCTGCACCCCCTACTGAAGTGTATGGTACTGGCAGAGGAACAACATAATAAGAATGTATGGGGTCGTTTTCTTTTAGGATGTGGAATGCAAACTAAAAATGTACAGCAACAGATAACACAAGCAGAAATAGTTTGTTCCCAATGTACTCTGTGTTTGCCATTTTTTTTTGATTCCTATTTGTGAAAGTGTTTAAAATTCATAATGTTTAATGACCAAGACTCTGTTAGTACAGCAGGCTCAGTAAAACAAAGGTGAAATTAAAGTTAAAACCAATGCAACATGACTTGTAAGTTCTATATGAGAAAATGCCAACCAACCTAACTCAAATTTTGAGATTGCCCTGTGATAAGCTGCATAAAATTTTCCATGGAAACACAGACAGTTAACTTGTTAACAAGTAAGCCATATGTTGAAATATCAGCATGTCAGGTTTTTTTTTTAAAAAATGGGCAAAGAAATTAAAATTATGCTCAGTTTGTGTATAATAAAATAGATTTTGCCTTGATTCAAGAAACAAATATTTTACAGCAAATAATTCATCTTGGTTTCCTTCTGTACTGAAAAACTCTAATAATTTTCCCATAATTTCAATGAATCAATAGTTCAGAAAGTTTTCATTTCATGTCCTTTTGCAGTGCTCGATACTGAAACAGAAATATTTAACATTGTTTCACTTTCTTTAAGAACCCACTTCTAGAATGTTTTTACTCATGAATCAAAAGCTGGGTTAATTTGTTGGATACCTTTAAATAGAAATATGTTTTGAAGCAAATTAAAAGCAATATTCAGTCCAATTACACCATTTGAATACTTTTACTGTTAAAATTATAATAATAAAACTAAGAAGATGTTAAACCCCAATTCTCAACTACACTGTCTTATTCTACAAAGACCTACATGATGTCAAAAAGCAAGCTGCTGAAGAATATATAAGGAAAAAAAGAAATCTAATTTGCAAACATAAAAAATATCAGATACTTTTTAAACCCTCCCACCTGCCTCCTATTTTGTGACAAGGTGGTGTTGCTTTATCTGGATGTCCTAAAATTTGCTGCATTTACATAAACAATTTTATTCTGTTAATATTAATTCTAATACTTTAAACCTGTATTTATTATTAAGCAGCTTTTGGAATTCTGGAAATATTTCAGAATTTTTCCCTTTCTAAAAGGGGAGGGGAAGGGAGGCGAAAAAAAAAAAAGGAAAAAAGAGGGCAAAATAGGGAAAAAAATAGAAAAAAAAGATAAAAAAGCAAAAAAAAGGAAAGTAGTAGTAAATTTACACTCCAGTTGAGTCTAACTATTGGTCATACTCCACTACCTGTAGAATCTTTTACAGTTTCATTCAAGATTATATCTGAACAGATGCTTGCAGAATATTTGCTTTTGGTACTCTTCAATTTAAAAATCATTGAGAATTAAGAGGTCTTACATTCTGTCAAATCTCCATGCCTCATAACACTTAAATCTTACAAACAGAGGAAAAAACTAAAGGTATTAGCAAGAGAGTGTTACATCTGATTCATTCATTTTAGGACCGTTCCTTTTGGGTTTGTTTTATTTTGTTTTTCAAAAGTCTGAAAATATTCTCTGCTATAAAGCAAGTCATTTGGTGGACAAACAGCATTACTGCTTTCACCCTGTTTTCAGCCCTGAGGTAGATGTATGTAACACCTTCCTAGGCAAGCCTAGTAACTCACACACTGCTTTGATAGAGTATCTGGCTATAGGTGATCCTGCTCTGGCATGGGGGTTGGAATTGAAGATCTCCAGGGGTCCCTTACAACCTCTTCCATTCTCTGATGCTGTGATTCTCTATCTAGTTTCAGAACCTTTGGCTATTATTTTCCTTCAAGCTTAATTTTTAATTTCATTTTATCCCGCATGATTAATACACAACAAGGACTAATTGCTTAATCTCTTTTGAATAGAACAAATTAGAAAAGAAGTTGGCTGAAGCCATCCAGAACTGGCTTTATGAGTTAATTGTTGAAGAGACCACTCTAAGGGCTCCAGGGGGACTATTTGGGTTTTGTTTGCTAATAGTGCTGTTATCGTTCTGCAGATGCTGCTCTATAAGTGAATGAGAGAATGAAACCAAGAGCATCTTAATTTAGATCACTTTTCTTCTTCCCCACCTACATCTCCAGACTTTGGAGACAGAGCAATCCACTGATGGAGAGATGTAGCCTGTAGGAAAACCCTTCTCCTCACCTCACCAGTGCCAGGTTTCCACATACTTCAGGGAGAAGATGGGTAGGACTTGTACTCTATAAACCAGAGAGAACATTGACCTTTTTTCTTACCTTATAGTCTATCCCCTGAAGGTGGAGGCTGTATAAGTCCATCACTATTTTCATTTCCAGCAGCAGAAAACACTTTAGAGTATCTATTTTCTTAATTGGTGTATAGCCTTCATCAAAGCTCTGACTAGAAAAATTTCATGCATTTTGCCAGAAAACATGAACTATTACTATAAACTAACATCATGAAATACCTCCATGACCAAAATGTTGTGCAAAACAGGCGTTTTGAAGAAGCTCACAATACTATATAATATATTCACTGTAAGGGAAGTAGGAAGAACTACCTGACCTCCTATTGTTGACGTTATCAATAGAAGTGTCTTGGCCATCTTGCCTTAATGAACAAGTAACCTGAAAAATGCTCCAGGTCTAAGGTGTAATCTTTCTTGTAACTGGGACATTCAGTGTGATACTGACACAAAGTACAATGTCCTTACCCATACACAGAATCACACAGAATCCT